>VWZZ01002078.1:0-42622 GCA_013399095.1 Psophia crepitans | reverse complement strand
GAAAAGAAAAGAAAAGAAAAGAAAAGAAAAGAAAAGAAAAGAAAAGAAAAGAAAAGAAAAGAAAAGAAAAGAAAAGAAAAGAAAAGAAAAGAAAAGAAAAGAAAAGAAAAGAAAAGAAAAGAAAAGAAAAGAAAAGAAAAGAAAAGAAAAGAAAAGAGAAAAGAATTTTTTGTCCTATTGATTGTGACTGAAAAAAAGGGAGATATCTGATGTCACAGACACTTTTTTTAACTTACCCATGAGTAGTTTTAAGTATTTCAAAACTGCCATTTCTGTGCCTTAATATAATTTTACTGTTAATTTTTGTGTCAAAAAAATTTCTTACATTAAACAATCTTCTGTGATTTCCACTGTTCAAAATGTAGGTACTAGTTAATCGGTAACAATTTCACTCATCTGAAAACTTATTTAGGCATTTAATTCTATATTTAAAATACTCTGGATTCTGTCCAATGACCATTACTGTAGCTTACATAAATTCACATATGCCTTTAAAGGAAAATAGGCCTTGGAAGTGCTCAACATCCACAGAAGTTAATGAGCTCTGTTTAAAATAGTGACAAATGTTCATCTGGGAAACGACACATCATTTGGATGACTTAAGAACAGCGTCTATATTAAAACAGAAGACAGCTCACTGTTGGATTCTAAGAAAATACTGAAGTTTTGTGCTCAAAACATAGGCTTCGGAGCCAAGAAATTTTCAGTTTTATTATCAGTTCAGCTAATGACTCCCAAGTTGGCCACAGGAGTTTGATACATCTCTCTCTGTCTTTGAATATCTGATATTTATTGTAGTACATTAGTAACATGAGAAATAATTAAAACACAGAGTACATTTGCTTTCTCAGAAAAAATTAAATAAATCTGTTTGTCAAAGCCAAAATTGAAAAACAAATAAAAGCAATGATAAAATATTTTATGTAAGGAATATTTTAACTTAGAATTTGCACTTATCAGAAAAATGTCCATTACATTTCATTTGAAGAAAAGAAAGAAAGAAAGAATGAGAGAAAGAGAGAAAGAAAGAGAGAAAGAAAGAGAGAAAGAATGAAAGAACGAACAAACGAAAGAAAGAGATCAGAATGAACCCTTTCTTGAGAAACAATTTTTATTTAACTTTTCAGTTCATCGGTGTTAGTGTCTGAATTCCAGGACCACTTCTAGCAGATATCCATTTTTTAATTTCACCAAATTATTTTGTTACTGCAACATAGGTTTTACCTTTCATTATTGCTTTGCCTGGGAAGAATGAAAAAAAAAAAAGATAACTGTGAAAATAATCTATTAAAAAGTTATATTTAGCTACTTAAAAAAACATAGACTAAGCAGTGCTTATTAGTTAAAAGTTTTGAGTGGCAATGTTGTTTAATATTTTGCATGTAAAGACTCAAAAGTTATGGCTGACAGTATGACAGACATAAAATTAAATATATTTATAAAACAAATGGAGAAACTATTGTCCTGAAAATACCTTGTCAGAAAATACCAAAGTGTTTGACTGATATAACCAGTAACACTGGGTTTGAGTTCATATTTGTAGAAAAACTGAGTACAACTCTGTATCAATCTGCTTTTGCTGTCAATAGACCCTGGAAGCATCATGTGTCTTCCAACCTCTCCAAAACGAAGGCTAATAGAGAAAGAAAAAGATGTTCCTTTGCTGTCAGAGTGCATCACGCTTCTTTTCCATCCTGCAAAATGGAACCTGTGGCTTGAGGAGCTCTGATTGTCATATTGGGCAATTGGGCAATTGCTAGTAGTTTCACAAGGCATTTATATGAGGGTCTCCAATGAGCTGTGAGATAGCATGAGTTCATCTGTGGGCTGCTAGACTGATTCCAGGCATCAGTTGAGGTTAGAGGCCTATAAAATATTTAAATTGCCTTTTTCATCTCTAGAATATCAAGGAAAGTAGCTGCACACTTTAGAGAATGAGTAGCACTTGGTAACTATTATTACCATCTGATGAGTCTCTGTGTATCATTAGATCTTTTACATTTAGTGAAATCGTTGCTTATAGTGTGATTTCCTTTCCCGTTCTCTAACATAAAGTGTTTTATTAACAGAGTTTGAGGACTTGCCAGGATACCAGAATCTCAATCTTTCAGATCCAGTCTTAATGTAGATCGTGTTTAAGGTAATCATATTTAGCATAAGAAGGTTTTCCAAGCTGAATATTAAAATATATAATGATGCATGGAAAAAGTAAAGCAAGTGGCATGTCGATCATAGAATCATAGAATATCCTGAGTAGAAAGGGACCCATAAGGACCATCAAGTCCATCTCCTGGTTCCACACAGGACCAGCCCAGCCAGAGCAGATGACTGAGAGCGTTGTCCAGACGCTGCTTGAACTCAGTCAAGCTCAGTGTGGTGACCACGGCCCTGGGGAGCCTGTTCCAGGGCCCAGCCACCCTCTGGGTGAAAAACCATTTCCTGATCTCCAACCTCACAGCAATGTCGTTCTTGATGCCCCCCAGGACACGGTTGCCCTTCCTGGCAGCCTGAGCACACTGTTGGCTCATGTTCAACTTACTGTCGACCAGGACCCCCAAGTCCCTCTCAGAATGGCTGCTCTCCAGAGCATCACCCCCCAGTCTGTACATACAGCCAGGGTTGCCCCTTCCCAGGTGCGGAATCCTGCACTTGCCCTTTTTAAACTTCATGCTGTTGGTGATTGCCCAGTTCTTCAGTCTGTTCAGATCTCCAGATCTATGCACTCTTCTTATCCATTTCAATAGTCAATCTATCTCCTCCCTGAATGAAGCACAACAAATTTGAAAAGAAATACAAAACAGTCTTGTGTCAGTTTGTCAATGGACCTTTGTAAGACAGTATTTGACCTTTTTGCTCAAAATTGTCTAGCCTGGCATTCACAATTCTTATTGATATGTTCACAGCTTCTTCGGAACCACACAAGATATCTGAGTAGTGTCAGACTTAGTGGAGATGGCAACTGAATCCATTTTGCCGATACCAGCCACAAATATTATTTTAAAAATCAGGGTGTTTTAATGATGATGTAGGAACTTCTGTCAATGACAAATTCCTTCCTGTTTTCAAGCTGTAGATTTGTAGATTCTTAACTGAATGGTAATTGTTCTGACTTTCATAAATGCAATTATTTATAGGGTTGACTTGATCTGGAAGCATTTTTCTAGGAGGCAACAGCTGACGGCTGTATCTTCTTGTGTTACCTGAAGTATGGAAAGTATTTCTTCTAAACTGTCCATTATAGAGACACAACAAAAGCAGGAGAAAACATTCGAAGGTGAGCACAGCAATGCTATGACTTAACCAGAGTGCCTGATAAAACCTGGAGACTAGCTGTAGGTTTCCTGGGTCCTGTTCCAAGTCCCTTGGAACAAAACTCTACTTCTTCTCAGAAAATATATTTCATGGATGGATCTAGAGAAAAGCAGACTGGTCAACACAGGAAAAGCAGCATTTAGGAATCTGAGCAAGCCATGGATATAATGTGGGGGAAGCAAAGATATTACTCAGTGATTTAGAATTCATGTATTACAACAGAACAACATGATCATTCAACATGGCAAGAAAAAGCTGATTTTTATGGTCAAAACAACACTCCACATAAAATTCTGACATATCAATTTAACATTGTTATTGGCTTCTGCTCTGGATTTTGGGACTGATACTGTTTATGCATTTTCAAAAACATCTTGAATTAATATTCAGTGTTTACTAAGCCCGTTGGATTTCCTGATGTAATTTGCATTAGCTCATAGCAGCAGGGGCCTCGGGAGAGCCAGTACCAAAGAATTAAATAGTAAAACAAATCCTTTGATCTGTTAAAAAATAGGGTCTCCTTCACCTTTACTATATGATCATCTGTAAAAAGAAGCACAAACAAATAAGTCACATCCATTCCTTATTCCATTGCTGCATAAAACAATGTAGCTCTTGTTAAGAGAATATTTTAATGGAGACATATTTGAATACCACTGATTACCGAGTATTTGACAATTTTCCATGATGAAATCTTCAGCATGACCATGCTTGTTACCAAAGGCTTCTGAACCCTTTCAGCTAAGCCAAATATCCAGCAAAGATGCATTTGTAGCATTAAATGGAGCTTTGGGAGATATGAGATTCAAGCCTATTCCAGAAAGAAACCTTTTTTGGTAACCTTTTTTATAACCTTAGAGGAGTCATTTAATCTGCTTGTGCCTGGTTTTTGTCTAGTAAATGTCTTATTTGTTTACAGGGTAGATTGCTGCAGAAAAGATTGGGAGCTGTTATATAAACCCATATTTGTACAGCTGATGTTAGGATGGACCGATTCTATCTATTAGGGTATTTTTCTTTTGCAAACCAATTGTGAACCTTGACCTATTAGTCATCACCCTAAAACTCCAACAGAAATAAAATTCATAAACATTTATATTTAATGTTTCACATCACCCTTGCGTGTGTTGCCTTCAATCTGAGAGTAGGATCGGCATGGCAAACCTTACATGGACCTTACATGGAATCTTCTGGAGGTTCCAGAAACCATCACACCATAAAGCTATCTGCTAAGGTTCCAGGTCAAATGGTTTCTGTATTGTGGATCAGTGTGAGTTTTCAACACCAAGCCTGAATATCTGTACATCGATGAAGTAATACGTCTTCAACTTACCTCATGCACTGAAGTTACTGAAAACCATCACCTGCTAAGGATAACGTGACAGCTGCCTGTTGATAAAGCCAAAATTCTATCATCAGAAAGCCAGAGGTATGTCACCACCCATTTTTGAATCTTTGAATTGCAACCCGAACTAGGTCTTGGACCAAAGTCTTCGCCAAAAAATCTCCACAAAATTCCTGTAATAGTATGTATTCCTTAATACAAAGTTTGAGTAAATGTTTCACGTTTTCTGAACACCTTTCCTAGTTAAGTGAAACTCTGAAATCTTTTCACGGGACACGTTGATATTAGATGGCATTGCAAAGCAACTTCTTACTTTTCTTTAATGTAAATAATCCATTTGTAGGATAAGCAGCTTTTGCATTCATGAGAGAGTAGTTTAACAGTGATGCGCAAGTTAGGTGAATAATGAAAGACATTGTCAAATGTATTTAAAGATACTGAGAAATTAATCAAATAAATTATTCAATCAATGTTACACTACCTATCTGTGTAGGTACTTCTATCACCAGAGGTATTTGACAGCCTCTAGGGTAACCATATTTTTTATTGTTAAATTTTTAATGACGCTTTCATGCCTGAGGCCTGACGGAATACTGCACAGCATCTTTTATCTAAGGATCTCATCATGATTCACAAAGATTAAGCATCAAAATATCTTTATGAAAAAAGTAGGTTGTATAGTAGAGTTTTACTGTACCGAACTGTATACAACTTAAATATAAACCCAGCATTCACTGAAATGAACTTGAATTTTAAGTCCTTGTTCTTCAGGGGCTTAAATCTCAAACTCTCAATTCTTGTAATCTGTGGAGGAACCTCTAGGAAAAAATACATATTTTAATACATATTGCAGTTTTTGATGACCGGGTCAGTGGTGTCAGAAGCTTACAGTACCGTTCGTATGAGTTTTATGATTTTTCCTTAATGTCTATTAAAAATGAGTTAATATATCCCAGAGTACAGCTGAAAACACAAAATTTAGTTTACAGTAATGAGCCTGGCCTTCCCGCTGTACAGAGAGGGATGAAAACATTCATTTTCTCAAGCACTCAGTAAACTTGTCGCAACTTCTGGGAACAACTCATTCACCTGCATATAGCATCCTTCCTGGCGACTTCATAGAGGTATGTCACCACCCATATAAGATTATGTCCATTTTACTAAAGGCTTAAACTGAGGTAGGAATCTGAAATGACTTGTCTCAGCTAATAGGAGTCTGTAGCAGAAACATTCCTGTCATGGTTTAACCCCAGCCAGCAACTAAGCACCACACAGCTGCTCGCTTACTCCCCCCATGGTGGGGTGGGGGGGAAAACATTCAGAAGAGTAAAAGTGAGAAAACTGGTGGGTTGAGATAAAGACAGTTTAATACGTAAAGCAAAAGCTGTGCATGCAAGAAAAGCAAAACAAGAAATTAATTTACCACTTATCAGCAGGCAGGCGTTCAGCCATCTCCAGGAGAACAGGGCTTCGTCATGCCTAATGGAGACTTGGGAAGACAAACAGCAAGGTTCCAAGCGTCCCCCCTTCCTTCTTCTCTCCTCAGCTTTATCTGCTGAGTATGATGGCATACGGTATGGCATATGCCTTTGGTCATTTGGGGTCAGCTGTCCTGGCTGTGTCCCCTCCCAACTTCTTGTGTGCTCCCAGTCTCCTCTCTGGTGGGGTGGGGTGAGGAACAGAAAAGGCCTTGGCTCTGTGTAAGCACTGCTCACAAATTTAGATGACATTCCTGTATTATCAGCACTGTTTTCATCACAAATCCAAACCATAGAACCATGCTAGCTACTATAAAGAAAATTAACTCTATCCCAGCCAAAACCAGCACATTCTCCACCCCTTACTCCATACCATTTATGTCATACTCATGTCCCACACTATCCAACACATACTCATTACCCTCCCCCAACCCTTCCCAAGCTTTGACATAATGCACAGATATCATTCCATTAGTCTACGGGCTACCCCAAAAAATGTCTTTAGAATGTCCACATATGTACACAGAATGTCTGCTCAGTTAATTTAACCCATGACTTAGAGTTCCACCTATTATGGTGGGACAGGAGAGATGATGTGTTGTGTGGAGTTATTGGACACCAAAGCCAGCTCAAGTTGCGTCACTGCTGCATTTTCACTGCTTCTTGTAAGGCGCTGCAGTGAGCAGCGAAAGCAAAAAGCAGCCACTAACGAGCACTGGACTCTAACATACACTAAGGCAGCAAGCCCCATGGCAAGCGCAGGAGCCTGCCAATTAATAGCTAGACAGCAATGACAGCTATAAATGCAATCTAGCACATTCCAGTCATATCTGTCATCATCTCAAACCCTTTGAGCCCCACGTCAGGCACCTGGCCATACAAATGCCAACCCATACAAATAGTGTGTTTCAACTACCAGGTTGGTTTTGCTGTTTCCTTTTCTTTTTCTGTTTGAGAAATACAAATGAAAGTGCCACCAGCCTGCCAACACTGTTTGAGCAGACCTAGGGAAGCAGAACATCAGTTTTATATGCATATATTCCAGGCTCACTAGCATCTTGCCCTCAGCTTTTTGTCTTGTATGACAAGCACGATCAAATATACAGAAACCAACCAAAACAACACCAACAAAACCTTGCCACACAGCCTATGGAAAGAAGGTGTCTGAACACAACAGGAAAGCAGTGCATGCAGCATGCTGCTTTTGAACACAGAGGTTTCATTTCTGATGTGGACAGTCAAGTTGGGAATTGTATCTGTGATAATAATGGCATCAGGCAGAGTGAAGCTATTTTTAAAAGAACTGCCTGCAGGCCAAAGGGTAGCCCTCAAGGGGAAAAATAATCAGCTCTGCCTTCTTTACATTTAAGCCTACAGCACTGTCAGGGTCTGACAGAACTGGCCAGCATTCATTTAACATAAGCAAAGAGAAGTAAAAAATAAATACAGGAGAAAGATAAGTATGTATTGGATGGACAAACGTCCCTGAGTCTAGAGTTAACCTTTGCATGGTTAAACCAAAGCCAGGATAAAAGACATGGATGCAAAACTCACCTCTCTTGCACACCTGCAAAGTTAGAAAACATCAGCTCCAAAGGCAAATATTTATATGAAGATTTCAGTTTAAATAATATGAAACGGATGCAAGGAAAATCCTGCCGCCTAATTTTTAAACTGACAACAGTGTCCCCAAAAATCTTTCTCTTATTTTGAAAATCTAAAAAAAAAACCAAACAAACCAACAAAAAACCCCCAAAAGTTAAAAAATAAAAGGTAGAACTCATAGAATCCCAGAATGGATTATGTTGGAAGGGACCTTAAAGATCACCTAGTTCAAACCCCCAAGTCACCTCATATAACTTCTAACTGTCATGTGCCAGTTAACCAGTAAGACTATTATTGTAGTCAAAAGAGAAAAATAGGCAAATAGGTATTCATAGGTTCACAGGACTGAAGGATAATTCAGGTTGGAAGGGGCCTCAGAAGGTCCTCTTGTCCTCTTGTCCTCCTGCTCAGAGCATTCCTAGGATGCTTGTAGTCTTTCCCTAAAGTAATATCTAAGGGAGTGAGGTAGTTTGCTTCACATATCTGCTGATTCCCAGAGAGCCAGAGAAACTGGATCCAATGTGGATGCCTGTATCATGGACATCTGAATGAGGCAAAATTAATTTCACTCCTAATGCCTAGTTACATGGTCTTTCTGCAGGTGCAGAGGTCTGAGCAGGAAGTAGGAATTCTGCAGAAATAACTCAGCTTGCCTAAAGGCAAAGGAACACAGTAGAGAGTTACGGGACACTGTAGGCAAAGGAATAAGGTACTTCATATGAAATTCTCTGCGATCACAATTTGGTAAGTGTAAATAGATACAACGAGTTCCCTCCTTATGCTCCATTTTAAAATGCAGCTTCTGTGCAAGCAAAGCAGGTCCGATATCCATTCACATGAGTTCTAGCAAATACTTCCACTTTGTACTGTTATTCTTTTAAGGTTGATTTGAAACACTTACAAAGGTCAACCTGGCTAGATTAAGGTTGTGATTTTTAAAAGCTAGTTGGGAATCCTGAACCCTGTCCCAATGGCAATCTAATGTGACAATAAAGCAATTTCTATTCATAAGTGCTCCATTAAGATGGCATGCTTAACATAAAATTCTAGCCCTTGCACCACTAAGCTGCTTTATTGTGACAGCTTGGCATTTTGCACATTGGTTAACTGCTACAAAGAAGGAACAGTGTATTTTGAATAGACTACCTGAGACATAAAGAACTAACCTATGCTTGCTTCCAAACTCTTTTCTACAACTCCAAAATAATATTGAGTGCAGACTCATAATTACTTTCCTCTGAACTTACTAGTCAGACAGTGTTGATTTAAGCTACTGATGATATTTTATAGGAATTGGTCTAGAAAAGGACATAGCGACAAAGCAGACTCTTGATGTTAAATTTTGAAACTTGTTTCTTCTATTGTCTTTTAAATGGCTGCGTGCGCTGACACAGGTCACTGAAGAAATTTTGTCATTTATATAGTGGAAGGAAAATGAATAACCACATCCTCAAAGAGCTGTGAAGGTAGCAGGCCAAAAAAGAGTTCCCAAACACTAACTGCAAGGAGAAGAAATAGTGGATCATTTCTTAGCCAATTAATACCTACTTAGAAGCTTATGCCCTGGCGTGCAGATGTAACTCTATTTAACGTTAATGAAAGTTATGTGCATGCTACAGAGAAGGCTAGACTTCTTAAAAGGGGTTGCTCAAATTGCTTCCTACAGATGCAGGTCAAAGATTAATCATTCAATTTGGCTTCCTCTGCATTACCAAAAAAAAAAAAAAAGGTAGATACTAACAACAATACACAGTACTTAACTGTAAAAGCTGAAGCTACGAGCATTATTCCTACTATATTTTTGTGAAGTTTTCAGGCCATCAGGGCCACTTAATTTCCCAAGTACAAGGAAAAAGTGACAGATTTCTGTGATGAAATGTCGAGGCTGCTTGCACAAGTGTAAGGAGAGCTCAGAATCTGAAGATTCATTTGCAATTACGCCCGATTTTGATTCTTGCACTGGTTAAGTAAACAGAAAAAAGTGAAACTGGAAAAGAGGGTCTAAAGACTTCAGTGATGCATAAGCAATGAAAGATTAGATCTGTTTTGATGGATTAGAGTAGCTCTACTAGGCAGATGTAGAGTTAAATAAACTGATATAGTGCTTGTAATTGGACATCAGTGACCTATTCGCCACAACAGACACAAATGTAAAGCCATCAAAGCATTCTTCACTAGATTTTATTTCCATTTACTTATGTAAATCTTATTTTCTGTACTCAGATGTAACCACTAACTGTACTTAAGTGGCAGGAATAGAGGACTCAGTTTTCTGTTGGCCTTTGTCTTACATGTTCATTTACATTTATACTTGATGTTTGAAATGTCACCTAATCAAATCAGTAGCTAATCAAGGCTGTAGCCTTGTATTTCTACTTTCAGTAGGCATAAATGACCAAAACAAAATGCAAAGAAGAAAAAACCCCATGAGTTATTAGTCATATTCTAATGTAAACACCTTCTTTTGGTCAGATGAATTATACTTTGAAATTACTATGTTGAGGATAAGGAAAGACTACAGAAGTAGTTCATATGATAGGGATACATGCAACTTTCACTTAGGATTTGATTTAGTTGCCTAAAACCAGGCATTTAATGTCATTTGAAACACCCTGAGGTATTCAGAACATATGGGCAGGCCTGGAATGTGTAATGCAAGACCCATGGGGGAATCATACCTTTGTGGAAGGGCAGATGGATGTCAGATCCTAGGAAATCTGAAATCATATCAGATATCTATGTTTGAGTAACCAAGTAGAACCCCCAAACACCTGTATTTTGGAATATACATTTTCTATACACAGGCTTCTACATGACAGCTGTAAGTCATAAGATCTTTTACAGCAATTAGAGATCTATGGCCTGACTTTCTACTCGTAGATGGGCACAGATTGGTGTCTGAAATGTCCTAGATCATCCTGGTGTATCCCCAGCTACTGGTCCAGAAGGATGTGGATCTTCCATACATTCTGTGGCATAGCTGCCAAGATCATACTAATGTTTTGGACTCCTTAGTTCATATAAAATAACATTATGAGTTTTAAGTACCTCAGTGAGTGGAATCTCTAGTCAATACACATAAGGATAGCTTTGAAAACTAATAATCTCAATCAACATATATTTAAACATTTATGACCAAAAAAAAAAAAAAACCAGAAAAAAAAACCCACCACCAAAACTCCACCCAAAAAATCCCTCAAAAAACCCCCACTCCACTGAGAGTATTGGTTATTCATTGACTATAATACCGTTAAACGCCCAACATAATCCATAGACAGCTCAATGTACACAAGTACAGTTCTGTATCTTAGCTGTGCTCTTTCTCCTCTCCCTCAAATTAAATTAAGTGAATCCAGACTGAATGCTGTTTGAGCTGTCTTAGTTCCCTGTAATGTGCTGGGCTATCCCTCTCCTGGGCACACATGCCATGCCCTGCTAAAGACCCACTAGAATTAGAATCCTAGAATTATAGAACGGTTTGGGTTGGAAGGGACCACAAGGATCATCAAGTTCCAACCCCCCTTCCATGGGCAGGGACACCCTCCACTAGACCAGGGTGCCCAAAACCTCATCCCCCCTGGCCTTGAACACTGCCAGGGAACCAGGGGCAGCCACAGCTTCTCTGGGCACCCTGTGCCAGTGCCTCAGCACCTTCACAGGGAAGAATTTCTTTCTAATATCTAATCTAAATCTTCCCTCTTCTGGTTTAAAGCCATTCCCCCTTGTCCTATCACTCTCTGCCCTGTAACCAGCCCTTCTCCAGCTTTTCTGTAGCCCCCCTTTAGGTACTGGAAGGCCGCAATTAGGTCTCCTCGAAGCCTTCTCTTCTTCAGGCTGAACAAGCCCAACTCCCTCAGCCTGTCCTCACAGGAGAGATGCTCCAGCTCTCTGAGGAACTTTGTGGCCTCCTCTGGACTCGCTCCAGCAGCTCCGTGTCTTTCCTGTACTGGGGACCCCAGAGCTGGACGCAGTACTCCAGGTGGGGTCCCACAAGAGTGGAGCAAAGGGGGAGAATCCCCTCCCTCGCCCTGTTGGCCACACTGTTTGTGATGCAGCCCAGGACACGGTTGGCTTTCTGGACGGCTGTTCATTCGCTGTTTCTTGATTTTTGTGTTCTACTTTTGTCAGTTACTCATCCGTTGCTGAAGTTGTGTCAGCGCCATAAATACTTTATCTGAGGATCCAAATAACAACCTTACATCAAGGATAACAATGGCATGGTAACATTAAAAAACCCTATAGCACTGTAGAACTTACTCTTCCTTGCACACTTGACATGATCTACAGAATAATGATAGCTTGAATGGACAGGGAGAGAAAAAATGGGATTTTGTTGGGTTGGGTTTTTCCCCTGAGAGGTAATTCTAACAAATAATTTGTGAGAAGGTTTCATAACTATTCGATGGCAGTGTTTAGGAGTGTTCATAATACCTGAAGCATGCTCTCATGTTTGCTTCTATGTCAGCTGATGTCGTATGAAACTCACAACTGAGGATGGATGGAAACAGAAGAAAACCATGTGATTGCCTCCTCTCATGACTTTCAGTCCATGGTCCACTTTCTCTGGTCTCACTCTTCCAGTCATGCCTTGTGAGATCTTGTTGCTGCACCCTGTTTGAATAGTTGTCTTCTACATGATCAGCCTGGAGCTAAGACAGTGTGCTAAAATAGTTAAAGTTGTTCAGGTGAGCTCAAAATTGGCTGTTAGAGACAATAGAGATTATTGACAAGTGAAAATGTTTTGCCAAGCATCAAGGTTTGAGCTGATAATTCTGTCATTCACAGAGACATCAACTTGGAAGCCAATTCTTTAAGTTCAAAATGCAAACACATATTTTCAATTAGGAAAGACAGGATGTTGAAAAAAAAAGAAAGAGGATAGTATAAGAAAAGCAGTCCTAAAAACTACCATATCATCTGAGTGTTTTGCTTAAAGTCATTTGATATTTACATGCAAAGTATTTTTATTCCCATGATCCCATAACACCTGCATCATATTTCTGTGTCTTTACTTTGCTCTTCACTCTTAATGTAAAATTAACTCCAGCTAGACCACTGAGCTTCTGACTAATACTCTCAAATGAGGCTCAGTTTTGCATTTCAGAATCTCTATCAGCTCTGCAAAACATTGTCTCCTTAGGGAAGGCAACAGTTGGCATTTTTAAAACCTAGAAGCAAGTGTTTGAGTTTGATGAGGCTATAAACTTGCTGACTGATGTTTCATGCTCAGCAGGAGAACGGGTACAAGAAACAAAAGGGTCTCCAAGGAAAGGGTCTGCTCGTTGTCCAGACCCAGTAAATCCTTTGCTGCTTCCTGAGGTTGCAAACAAGGCTGCTGATTATGGGCAGTTTTATCCCAGGGTCTTTATCACTCTTCCTGACAGCTTATTTATCAGCAAGATCTAATACCTTAAACATTTTTTGGCAAGTTCTCTTCTTGAAAACACCACGAGAAAGAGTTGAGGCAGACAGACAACACAGTGTTCCACAAGGGGAAACAATTCTTTAATAAACCTGATATTTCTTTAAATAATAATCCATCAGTGATATTTCTGTAATGAAGCATTATTTGACAGATTCAAACTACTGCAGGATAACTTAGCATGGTTCTGAAAGCAAGCTTTCAAGCCTCAGGAGGTCAAACTGACTACATCTTTTTAATGGTTAGGCATGGGGCAAGGCAATGACCTCAGAGCTGTGAGAAATAAAGAAACATTCTGTCATTGCTGCCTTTCTGATTAACTCCCTGGCTTTCTCCTGTGATTACTGGAGATTTTCCAGTCAAGGAACACCTTCTGCCTGACACTGATACATGCTGCTTATGTGACATGAGAAAATGTAGGAAGTTGTCATCTGCTCTCCGAGTGGTAAAAGAGTGGAGAGTGCTTTTTCTTCAAATCCGTAACACAAGCGTTGCTATAAAGAACTTGGTTTATGCTTTTGGCCAAGCAAGAGAAGCAAAAAAAAGAAAAAGGGAAAAATAATTTTTGCCGGTGATTGCCGTCGTTTAAGAATTTCACTGGAAGAGTAGTTTAATACAAGAATTTGTACTTTGAAAGAATTCTAAAGTTCTTTGTCAGTACTACAGATAAATGAACTCTTTCTGTGAGACTTTTGGGATCGCACAACACTGTAAAATGCTGGAAATGTGTCCACGGGTATTCATTCCCTGTGAGGAGAGGCTGAGAGACTTGGGTCTCTTCAGCCTGGAGAAGGGAAGGCTGAGAGGGGATCCGATCAGTGTTTACAAATATCTAAACTGTGGGAGGCAATTGGATGAGGCCAAACTCTTTTTGGTGGTGGGTAGTGAGAGAACAAGGGACAATGGCCAAAAACTGGAACACAAGAAACTGAACTCAAAGATGAGAAAGAACTTCTTCATGGTGAGGGTGATGGAGCACTGGAACAGGCTGCCCAGAGAGGTTGTGGAGTCTCCTATAGAGATATTAAAGACCCGCCTGGATGCCCACCTGTGCAGATTAGTGTAGGGCATCTGCTTGGCAGGAGAGTTGGACTTGATGATCTCTAGAGGTTCCTCCCAACCCCTACCAATCTGTGATTCTGTGTGATTCTATGTGACTGCAGCTCTCCTCACCAAAGCCACCTGATGCTTTCCAAGTAAAACAGTACACAAATATTATTCAGCCTATTACAATTAGTGGGCTGCTTTACCTGTGCTATGTCACATTAGTTTATTTAAATACGCTATTTTAAATAAGCCAAGACTTACTGTGACTGAGAGATCACACTGGGGTTCCACTAATGCCACTTGGAGACAAAGTTTGAGAAAGAGGATTTTAATATTATCTTTCTTTTGAAATGTAGGTTGGCATCTTTTTAGCAGATGTGTCAGAGAGATCTTCATATAACCTCTTTGGTGAGTGAGTGCTTGAGGTTTCCTCTGTGCTTGTCTGTAGTCAATGTGATTCGCTAGTGTAAGACAGAGTTAGAGTTTTAGTTCACAGGTCTTGGGTCAAACACTGGTGTGTCAGACATCGGAAATGCTGAGCTCACTTATAGCTCTTGCGCTGGAAACAGTGAAGGTGGCAACCAGCAAAACTGGCAAAAAAGCCAGCAGGTCTCATTAGGACAGCCACAGTTTAGTCCTGGATAATTCTTTAGCTGCGGTTGTATAGCCAGCTCATAAGCTTTCTTATTTGGTGTGAGCTGGAAAGGGATTAGAAAGGACTTCTGCATACCTGTTCTGGGCAGGCTAACACCAGGGATACAAACATTCCCAGCAAAAATCCAGCATGGATGTGTTTTTACTCTTTAGGTACACTGAAACAGAGGGCATAGCTATTTCTATGATCTAGTGATCAGGAGGGAGAAGATAGCTGGCATTGGAATAATTCAATTTAACACACAACCAAGCACAAATAATCACCCATCTCCTGAAGGATATGAGCCTTGTGACAGAGCTGATATACAGCATGGAAGGAGATGGACAGACAGATCAAGGCAATATTTCCTTTTTTTTTTCTTTTTTTTTTCTCCCAGGAGCAGCACTTTCAAAATCTGACTGTGCTAGTGGAACAATTATTTTAGCCAGGACTAAAACACAAGGGTGAGAACATAGGAACAGTGACACAGAGAGGTGGAAGGACGTATAACCCTGTGAATCCTGACTCTGACAACACCCCCCAGCAAGTATTTAGGGAAGAATATAAGCACAAGGCAAGCTGCAGTGATACATCCATGGAAACTGCAGTTCAGGGACTTCTGGGGTTTCTGCAGTTAACAGAATTTACTGAATTTTTACCTCTATGGATTTGTGAGGTTAGTTTTTGAACCTGTGCACACTCTTATAACATCTGCAGCATCCAGAAGCATGGAGTTCACAGATGTGCTCCAAACCATCACACACTCTGTATAAAGAAGGATCTGTTTCTGGTTTGTATCACTACTTCATAGTGTCACCGAGTGTCTTGTAGTTGTTGCACTGGAGGAGAGCTAACAGTCAATCCTTATTTACAGTTAACAGTCAATGCCACGACACTCAGTGTTATGTAGATTTCTGTCATACCGCATTCAGTCATCTTTTTTCCACACCAAAGGATCCTAGTCTTTTTAGCTGTTCCTCACACAGAAATCATACCACATGTTTGATCATCCTTTATTGTTTTTCTCTGGGCCCAGTTTACTTGCAGCATAACTTATCTCAAAAGGAGAGCCAGAATTGTACTCTTCAAGGTATAGAAGGTTTAATAAAGAATAACAAAATTCTCTTCATCATCTTCTTTGCTTTTTCTAATAATTGCCAAAATTACTTGGGTTTTTTAACCACTCCTAAACACTGATCAGATATTTTCAGCCAAGTATTGATGATAAGCTCAGGATCTAATTTCTGACAGTGCAAGTCAGTTAATCAATGTATATGTAAAGTTGACTGTTTTTCCTCAAATGCATTTCTTCGCATTTATCAACACTGAATTTAATTTTCATTCATCATTTATCCCCACTTATTCTGTAGTTTCTTATTATCCTGAATAATCTCAATGCCTTGAATCATACAGGTGACCAACGACCACCACTGCCATTTTGCAATCTTGTCCGGAACACATATGTTGAATAGAGTCACTCCTGACATAGCCTGGATGAGAAATTTCTAGTTCTTACCTGCTCTGAAAGAACAAAACATGAGAAACACCATTCTCTGTAGAGAAGCTCTCACATTTCTTACAATCGAAATGGTGTAGATTTGTTTTGTAAACTCTACGACATACTTGGAAAACTCTATTGACATTTGAAGGTCCAATCAATTCCTTTTACTATTAAATGTATTTAGGTTTCTCTTAAGGTATCCACACTGTGCAGACTAAACTACCCTTCCAGAACTATTACAAAAGTTACTTGTAGAGCAATTGTTCTAGCAAGGAAGTGACAACAGTGGGGGGAAAAGTTCTTTACCTCACTTACGTCCATATCAAGCCATTTTATGGTAAAAATTGAGCCTGTCAAGATAATAGGAACAGCACAATTAGCGGTAATTAGCCCAGTAGGAGAGTCATTGCCACAAAGGTGTCTGGGAAGCTGGCATTCTGAGAAAGGTCAAGATAGTAACTCGAAATGGATGTATAATTTGCCTATTTAGATCACAAGTTCTTCTGGGCTCACAGAAAGTCAAGTACAATGACCTCTTTTTGGGCCTTGGAGTGCTAGAGTGAAAAAACGCAAACATATTTAATGATAAATATAATGATAAAGGTGACCTTAGTGAGGAATCTGAGCTAAGTGAGGAGGATATTTTCTTTCAGGGGCCATGAACTTAGTGTAGACATAATAGACTGTCAGGAGCTCATAATCACTTTAAAGGAATATTTGATTATGGATTAAGAGATTTGGCCTTGTTTAAAAACAGCAGCAGTCACAGTTTTCATCCCTCGAGCAAATTCTGGTATATACTTTCATTTACCCTAAACTGTTAGTTTATTAGGTTAATTGGACAGTAAGAAATATCCTTTGCCTTATGAAAGTTCTGCTGCTCTATATTTCAGGTTTGGCATCTCAACCTTGGGTGTTGAACTTTGCTTCTTTCCTGTCCCATGACAGTGTCTAAAAGCAGTATGAATAAGTACAGTCTAACCCACCTGAAATAATCTTCCTCAAATTGTGAGAAGTGGGGCAGGGAGAAAGCCCTCATTAGAATGTACATTTGATGCTAACAAGTACTGCAGAAAGCTCTATCACCAGTCAGGATTTCACTTGGCCTCCTCAAATCGGACATCTTTCCGTTTGGTAGTCAATGGGATTACTCATGTGAGAACGACTCGTTTGGAAGCAGTGACCTGGCCCAAGCCCTCTGGCACCACTTAACTCTCATGTAAGTCCTTGAACTCAATGGATTCAGCGTGACTAATGGTTGCTGAAAGCTGCCATCTCCTTCAAAACTCTACACCTGAAATGAAGACGAGCAGTTCTGTACCAGGCTAATAGAGATAACCTCGGGGAGTAGTTATGCACTCATTTCAAACACTTGAAAGAGGAACAAAAAACTATGAAGTTGCTATTGAAATATGATTAAGATGGTGTTTTCAAGTGCAGTGTAACCTTAAACTGGAGGAGTAGGAGAGTTAAAATGGAACCACTTACAAAGCGGTAAAAGCTCCACTGCATGAGGCACTCTGCGTGCGCAAAATTATAGGATTAGAAACCGTTCAGCCAGTCCAGTGCCTGCGTAGACAGAGGTTTATAAAGGACTTTTTAAATGTTTTTCTATTGAAAGATGAGAGAAATGAGAAAAGGAAGGCCGAGAAAGGAGAATATACGTAAATGGACAGAAGGGTCATTTGGCTGAAGTAAACAGAAGTCCAGACCAGCTCCTTCTGAAGCCTTTCTTGAATTTGTTTAAACTTAGGAAAAAAGATAAAAAGATTGAAGCTTCTTCTGTGGCTCTAGCATATACTGACTTTTATTCTTAGACCAGAGAAGTCTTGGGATCTGTTTACAAGCAATTTATATTTTCAGTCCTTTTGCTGCCATCAGAAAAGCTGGAAAAAATCTCTAGTGAAAACTTCAAATCCAAAGCAGTGCCCTGTCTGCAGATGTCTCATGTGTTCCCATTTTAATACTCTGAGGTCCACTGAGGAAACCAGTCCTCAGCGAAGCTTCCAGGATCATGTTTTAAATGTCTGTAACGTGCTGGGGGGAGGAATATATTTACGTGCGCATATAAATAACAGCAGAGCTTGACTTTATTGACCAAAAATTTTTGGGTTTTTTTCTGCAACATCCAAAATGCACATACCAAAGAGGACAGACTTTTTTTTTTTTTTTTTTTAAAATGTATGCATATCAAAAGTAAAAAACACAACAGATTTGGGCCAGTTATGAGAGGGATGTGGAAAGACTGTTAATCACCTTACAGAGAAATCAGTAGGACTTCTTACATATATCTATTTTCCTTTCTGAGTACTTCTCAGTCCATTAATGACCAAAGAAGACATAAACCAACATCCACTAGGGAGTAAACATTTTAAAATATACAGGCTCATATGCAAGTTTTCTTTGATGTGATCTCTGACCCACTGTTGTAAGTTTTAAATACTTATTAGAATACTATAAAGATCCCTAAAAATGCTAATTGCTTAAGCAATTGATCTGTCAATACTAAACAAAATAACAGAAAGTATAACAATTTATAGAATTGACAGAACTATGATTAATTCAAATCAAGATGGATCTATGAAGAAATCTTTGCCAAAATCATGCCTTGGTGATAATTCTTTTGAAATTATAAATAATATACATAAGAACAGATAAAGTGTGGGAAGCTAGTAGATCTTACAGAGTGTTTTCAGTGGAGAACCATCATCACATTTGGGAATACTGTGCTGTGTTCTGCATGCTGGCACTAGAAAATTAAGCTACTAAAGCCATTGCAGAATCCTAGAGGAAGCTCTGGCAAAGGAGACTTTGTTTTCACCTCATGAGCTGCAGGAATGGCAAGTAACTTGATGACAGTGTTTCTATATGATCAGGAAAGAAAATGCTGGATAGCATTAGCATAGGAAATCCAGAACACCGTGCCAACAATTAACCAGTGGAACTTATTACTACATCTTAACATCTCTTAACTTTTGCATTCCGATATTCCAACTACCTTTTCAGACAGTAAAATGTAAACAAATTCAACTTACTAGGTGCAGTACAGAAGTAAACTGGTGAAGTTTAACGACATATGGTAGAAAGATGTCAGACCAAATGATCCAGTAGTCCCTGCTTGCTTCAGACACAGTGAATCTGTGAATGGGGTGCGTATTTAATGACTGATGAAAGCCATATTCAATGGCGAATCCAGACTTGAACAGCAGAGGAAACCCTGCAGGGATTCTCAGTGTGATGCACAAGCTTCTCTGCAACTTGAAGAGTCAAACATTTCCACCCAGGCAACTCCTTCTCTTGTTTGTGAAAGGGTTTGGACAGGAGAATACAGTAGAGGTAAAAAAAGTGTAAATTAAACTCATCAGTGATGTTGTATCTCAAGAGCTCAGAGTTTTCCAGAGTTTCATAGATCACCGCTCATTTATTTTGCTCTTCTCAACGTCCCATGCACAGCTTGAGTTCTGGAAGTGCTGAGATTTTTGAAGTTAGGCTCAAAAAGTGAGATTTTGGTGTTAGGGCCTGAGAAAATCCACAAAAGTCTGTCAGGCCAGAAAACCTGGAGGTTAGATAGGTTGACATGTTATTTGGACAGGAAACAGCTTGCTGCAGGGAGCTCCTGGTTGCTTTATATTTTCAGAGTTGTCATCAGAATCAAAACAGCTTGAAACAGCACTTATGACTCATTTTCAGTGTGGAACAAAGCCATAAGTTAAGCACCACATGCTATGAGCGTAACACATAACAGGCCCCTTAGCTACAGAGAAAAGTTTTACCCAGTTTTCAAGTGTCAATCCAGTTTTCCTTGTGCCTAAGGCTCTGTGTCATCGAAACATTCGTAATCAGGTTCATTTCTATCCTCACCGCCCATGATAACCTGTCACTCTTCAGCTTCTTCACATCCTATTGCACTGCTATGGATTTAATCTGCAATTTTCTATGCACTAAATTTAAGGCCTAGCAGTTTCATGTATTATTCACTTCCATTTGCTGTACTTGTTAAACAGTATATGTTCATTGGAGTTAATAAATCACCATTCACTTTCTTTCTTGCATTTCCCAGACCAAAGTTATTACTCAATCTATCTCTACCGACAGCAGCTTCATAGCTTCCACAGATTTCTCTGTATTCATGAAGCTATTTATCACTGTACCTGTCTTAAATATTAGCAAAGTAAGCTTGCTTGGAAAGCTTAAGCTGTAATCTGTCGGAGGTGTATGTGGAGGCATACATATGTCTGACTTGAAGTCATGTGAAATGCCTACCTATTGGTTGCTTGACATCCACCTCAGCTCAGATAATCTGGGGTTATTAGTATGCTTATCAAAGAAGAAGAGTAAGAAAGTTATCTTCCTTATGTGTCTCTTACAGGTAAAGAATGGACCAAATTCTGAAGATTTTATTAATTTTGCATATCTGCTGTTTGCTCTCATCCCCTCAGGAGCATATGACTGGAGTCGGGGACTGCTGTGGACACTCCTTCAGCATGATCTGAGACTGCAGGTAGGTGACAGAAGGTCAGCGCTGCCTACACAGGCAGCTGCAGGCAGGCACCAGTGCATGCTGCCTGCGGCTTTGGTCAGTGAAAAGTTACTATTTCCGTAATCAAAGATGAGTTCACTGAAGTGAACGAATCCATCCTGCCAGCATCTCCCTGTGTGATTCGCAGACCTACCTCTTTAGGTCTGACCTTCATTCCTATTTCCTATGTCAATTATTTTTCTTTTGGTTTTATTGAAACATGTCCTGTCCTGTTGCAACCGTTTAACTAAATCACACAAACAATTTTTCAGGCATAATGTGACTTTTCTTAATTTACTAATTCAGTCATCTTTGTATCAGCACAAAAAGCATATCCATCTAGCATGAATCCTTGCACGGTGCTGTTGGATATAGCCCCATTCATGAATATTTCCTCATTAATCAAACTAACTCTTTGGAAAAAAAAAAACAAACCAAAGTAATCAGAAAGTTTGAGCTGCTTTTTCAGTACACAAAGGATGTGTTTATTTTTTTTTCAAGATTATTACCTTGGACTTTTATAATTAGACATAATATTTCTTCAAAGTAGAACACTGACTTTTGACAGATTTAAAGAATAACAAATTCAGTTGAGTGACATTTCAAACAGTTGACCTTTCATTCCTACAAATCTGTCCCATTAATATGACAAAAACCTCTAAATAGAACCCTTTTAAACCAACAGGAAGTAAATCATAATTCCAATTCTCAGCTTAAAAAGAAATATAGCCAACTATATGGCCAGTGACACTAATATGAAAACCTGTTTTTAAACACAGACTGTTGGAATGATCATAAACAAATTGTTTAGGTCCAGTTCATCAAAGTGCCCTAAGTTAGTGGCATTCAGATAACTCAACTGTTTGAGAAACAGGGTATCATTCTCTCAGGGGGGGATATTCATGACAGTTACCTTTGCCTAAGGAAGGAAAGCTACTGCCTTATCATCTAGAGGACATTTTCTCTCTTCAGGAACTATCAAGTCAGGTAGTTTTGCTGAGGCAGTTGTTTTGAATAAGCCCTCAGAGCCCCACTTTTATGTCTGTGAAGTGGAGATAATACAGGATTGCCCTCCTTCAAATGGCATCATGATAAACGTTGCCAGGCTGTGGGATCAGTACATCTGTCTGAGGTACTTGGCACCAAAGCCAGATATACAGCTTCATTAGCTTCCAAAATAATAATAATAAAAGCAAAAGCATGTTTTGAATTAATCTGATGCATAGCGCTCAAGGAATCTTACGCTGTCATATACTGCATTGTCAGAGCTTAGAGTGTTTGGATGTGTGCAGTCCATCAGTCACAGGGAAGATGTGGGAGGTATTAGCATTAGCTGGTGAACAGAAAATATAGTATTTTTCTTCTGTTACAAAATTCAGCAAGATTTCAGAAATTTAGAAGTGGAATTTTCCCACCTTAAAGAATAAATGTAAGCGTTTTGCCTTTAAAAATGCAGCTTCTGGAAAATCCTACATTAATGTGTCAGTACTTTGTGCAGAAACAAATGAGAAAATTATATTCTTTCATTTTTTTATTACCTTTTCAAAGTCTAAAACATGAAAAGAGGTAAAATTATGCAAAGTAGATATTCATTCATGCATCCACATGTGGTAATGCATAGGTAGGTAACTACAGGGAAAGAAGGACTCTGCCTAATTTTAGACATCTTAATTGAAGACACATGTTTTAGGTCTCATGTAGCTAGTGGAAAAGGTGGTCACCTTCACAGAACTGTTCATCTAATCCTAGAGTAGATGTTCAAAGTAGTTGGAATGGTCATGACATCCTTGCACAGCTGAAATAGGACAGCTGAGTCCCATCTGGATAGGTGACACAGAAAAAATGTGTGTCTATAGATATGAATCCAAACATAAAGAACGGTATCAACTGTGACACTCTACAGGTGTCATCAACCAGACATTGCTACTATTCAAAGACACATTTCCTCTATCTTTCTAAGGGCTGATACTAACTGCTGACCAACGACAGCAGCAAACTATTTTTTTTTTCTCTTTTTTTAGCTCTGTAATTCAAGCTTGGTAGGATGAAGACCCCACCAATGACATGTTGAAATATGTCCAGTGCAAATCCTGTGTATTAACACAGCCTAAGGAATGCACATATAGCTGTAAAACAAAATTGTTGTGTCTCAGTTCTAGCATGCAACTGAGAACAAACTGCAGGTAGGTTTTTTTGCAATGGCTTGATAAAGACAGGAGAAAATGGCCTTTTTCATATTATTACTATAAAACTCCTCAGTTAGGCTTATGTATATGTGTTCTATTACAAATGGGTTGAAACTGGTCTTTGACCAGACTGAATTATCTTCAACTTGCAATTGCAGTTCTGCAAGTGAAAATTCAAGCACAAACTAAATGCATTATCTAGGAGGTCATGAATCTGGTGTGTCCAAGAGTAGTTGGGTTACAAATTGTCTAAACCAGACTTGTTGATGGAAAGCAAACAGAAAGTGGAACAAAACGTAACGTGCCATGTCTAAGGATATGTTAGAATCACTCTTTCGAGGGCTGCCAGGACGGTTAGCATTTGCAATGAAGTTTCCTTGCTATGTTCTGGTACCTTTTTAACTGAATGGTGACAGAATTTGACATTTGCTTATTTTATTACCTATAGCTGCTTTGTTTTCAACTTCAGACCTCATAGCAAGGTGACATTTTGGAACCAGTGTTTCCATTAACTCAAATCCAGTAGCGCCTTATTTCTGAAGTAGCCATATCTATTTTAATGGAGATATTTAATGGCATAGCACCCTCCTCAGTAAAAATGACAGTGACAGAATAAGACCCTTGTTCTACACTATATCACTTAGAAACAGAAGACAAGAATAGGCCATAAAAGCAGGATTCATGTGAAGTTTTATCTAGTTTATCATCAAGGAAGGTGGCAGGAGTAAACCATCATACATTTCTAAAGAACACATTAGACCAGTAATAAAATAGTGGTTATTGGTAAAAAACAGGTAAGCCTTTCAGCCTTGCAAAATATTAAACCATAAATATTAGTACTTAATAAAATGTTGTCTAGGAAGACAATGAAGAGGTGCTTTTAAAAAGAAGGAAAAAAAGGAGAAAGTTTGCTTTGTTTACCAATCTTTATATAATACAGGCAAAATATAAAGCATTTGATCAGATCTTAATAAACTGAATTGCAGTGTTTCAATTTTGGAAATAAATATAATTATACTGTAGGGTCCTACACCTAGGGAAGAAAAACCCCAGGTACCAGTACAGGCTAGGGGTCGACCTGCTGGGAAGCAGCACTGCAGAGAAGGACCTGGGAGTCCTGGTGGATGACAAGATCTCCATGAGCCAGCAGTGTGCCATCGTAGCCAAGAAGGCTAATGGTACCCTGGGGTGCATGGAGAAGGTCCTAGACAACAGGTTGTGAGAGGTTATCCTCCCCCTCTACTCTGCCATGGTGAGGCCACAGGTGGAATATTGTGTCCAGTTCTGGGCTCCCCAGTTCTAAAAAAAACCTGGAGATAGTTCAGCAGAGGGCCACCAGGATGATGAGAGAACTTGAACATCTTCCATATGAGGAAAGGCCGAGAGCTGGGTCTGTTTAGCCTGGAGAAGACTGAGAGGGGATCTCATCAATACATATAAAAATCCAAAGGGTGGGTGTCAAGACCCTGGGACCAGACTCTTCTCAGTGGAGCCCAGTGACAGGACAAGGGGCAATGGGCACAAACTGGAACACAGGAAGTTCCATCTCCATATGAGAAAAAACTTCTTTACTGTGAGGGTGACGGAGCCCTGGGACAGGCTGCCCAGAGAGGTTGTGGAGTCTCCTTCTCTGGAGATATTCAAGACTTGTCTGGATGCAATCCTGTGCAGTGTGCTCTAGGTGATCCTGCTCTAGCAGGTGGGTTGGACTAGATGATCTTTAGAGGTCCTTTCCAACTTCTATGCATCTGTGAATCTGTAAATATTAGCAAAAAAAATCCCCAAACCAACAGAACACATGAAATAAGTGGCTAAATTTTTGAACCCTGCATAACAAATGCAGCTCATGGATGGATGTACTGCTATCTCATAAACCTTGCTTAAAGGTGGTTCTGTGGTTGGGGCTTTCATAATCTGTTTTTCACTTTCTTATGTGGACTCTCTAGTGTCTACTGAGAACTCATACTGCTATCTTCCCCTCATTAGTCAGTGCTCTTTCCTCAGTCTCTGATTTTCACAAGGTATGTCAGACCTTCATAACCTTGAGACAACTATCCCATTTGTAAATTGCCTGTAATAGGCCAGACAATTAAAAAAAAAAATGGGATGGTGAAGAGGGAGGCAGATAGAAAAATACAGAAATTCACACACACACTGAACATGTGTCTCATTTTCATAAGAGCCTAAGTGAGTTATGTGCTTGAGAGAAAGATTTAGAACACTCATGCTGAACAGCGATTAGCTCCCTAATTTACTTGGCAATCCTAGAAGCCTGAATTTCTTATACAGAAACCAGACAGAAGTAGGATGCTACCAAATGGAGATTCAGGGTATTTACATCAATTATCCAGAATAAGCAATGAAAATACTATCCCTTCCGTACTCATCCTTCATATGTGACTTTCAGTGTCACAAAGGTCTGCAAACCTCATTCACTGTATCTCACCTTCTTAAACTACAGTCTGTGCAGTACGCAATCATAATTAATTTCTTGATTAATATCCATCATTTAGAGTGTTTCAAGGAGAGGTCCTTTCAAAAAAAAGTTATCTGATGAAGAAGGTAACACAAGGTCACCGCTATGAAAGAGATCCATCTTGAATCATTTGGAGGTTGAAGTGGGCATAAAGCTAGCATTTCCTCACTTCCCACTGTATTTATTACTACAAGTAATAATAAATATAATAGCTCTGTTGTATCACAAATTTTAAGGTTTAAACCAAATGAATTTTAAGGTTTAAACCTAGCATGTCTACCAAGTTACCTTTAAAGATGAAGGAGGGCTTTAAAGAAGATGAAGAAAAAGTATCAGGTAGACATAAGAATCTTTCACTAGTGAGCACATTGAACCAACGTAAGCTTCTGTCAGCAGATTTCTAAATTTAATTTTTCCTTTTCCTGAACTTCTTGTGACTTTAATCTTTTGTTAGTTCATATTTTATTAGATTAAGCAAGAGAACTAGTAGCTTTTCCAAGAGATCAAAAAATTATTCAAAATGCCCAGTGAAAACTAATAGTTAAAAATCCAGTACTGATTATTTAAAGAAAAACACTCTAGACAAGTGTACCTGTATGCTGCGTAAAAATTGTGCATGCACCCTTAGAGCTGCAAAAAAATCTTGACAGACAATTGCTCATTAAAATCTGATAATTGTAATCAGAGTTCTTTGACTCCCTCTAATTGGTAACAGCAGAACTGAAGTAGTCTGTGCTTTTGGCATTCTATCTGTCTAATGCATCTCATAAGAATTAGAAAGCAATATATAGAAGAAAAAATGCTTTATTAGTTATAGGATTTAAAAGACATCAATTAACTTCTTTAAACCCCCCTTTTTTCCTTTAAAAGATGAGGCAATTTGTTTCCTTGATGTGTGAGCCATCATCAAATCTAAATTCACAGCAAGAACACTTCTGAGATAGCCCAAACTTATCATGAGGTTAATGAACCATTGCACTAGTCCGATCAAACCCATTTGTCAATGAATAAAATTGCTCATCTGCTATCTTGCAACATAATTTGGAGTGAAACTGCCAAAATAAGAACTTTTTCATGTTTCTCTTTAGCAAAGATTGCTCCTTCAGATTATAAAATATGTGCATAATAGGTCAGTAATGTAAGGAGTTTATTATTTTTCAGTAAAAGTCACATATTTGGTCTGAATCAATTTCTGTTTTTTTGAAGCATAGATGTTATGTGAGAGCAGAGTTAGAGCAGTATAATTATATTTATTTCCAAAATTGAAACACAATATTTCAAGTAATTTCTATTGTGAGGCCTTATCGAGACAATTTAATACAGGATTGTGTATGGGTTTTGCTACCCAGAATCTTTCAGGGAGAATCAGATCTGAAAATTTAAGCATAGCAGGTCACTATAACCATGCTATGATGTTATTCTGTTATTGTTGTGTTTGTTTACTTCTTCAATTAGTTATTATAGATGATAATCACAAATTAAGCTGGATGCAGTATATCAAAACCTGAAGGTTCCAGGTTTGGAAGAGTCAACAAGGGAAAGATGCTAATAAATAATCACTGCATTAGTCACAAGGTCTTTTCTGCTGTTAACCGGAAGGCAGAGGAGCAATGAAACTAGAGTAGGTTACACAGAGAGCAATGATGCAGCTGTCCTACCCATTGACACTGAGCGTACAGATGTGCACAAACATTCTGGAAACAAGTGATTCAGAAGCTGAGTAAAGACAATTTCATCCACAGGAGCTGCTGTCCCCTTCAGTCACAGGTGAATGAGTCTTGGAAGTTTGAACAGAGGATAGAGAAAAACCAAATAAGTCATCTTACACCTCTGGGCCAGAAAGGATGAAAAAGGCGAAAATGAAGTGTAAGACACTTGCTGTGGAGTGCACTTTAGGATTAACTCAGTTAGAGTTGGAGAAAAGTTTAGGAAATTTGGAAAAGCCATTCCTGACTCCTAAAACTTTTTTTGTAAATAGAATAACATTCACAGGGTCGCCTAACTCTTCCCAAGTGACCAGAGCTATGACATAAGAGCCTATTAGATGCGGAGTATGGGGTGGCCCATCGGGTGAGTATGATGGTCAGGCTGCATACGGAAAATCCAGGTTTAAGTTTGTATTTGTTCATATGATATGAAGAGCCTCCAAAGGCACCTGGGTATTTTATCTCATTTTGTCTGTCTCTGGAAGGACTGGTACTGTGAAGTAGAAAATCTTTAAGCATGGTACTGAAGGACATGGTTTAGTGGGTAATAGGTGGTGGAGGGACGGTTGGACTGGATGATCCTTGAGGTCTCTTCCAACCTTTATGATTCTATGATTCTATGATTCTACGATAAAAAATTTCCATACTGTCCCAAGGAAGACCAGTAAGTCCAGGACAATGTTTCTACTTAGTGTCTACAAACAACTTTTGGTTTCCGTGGCTCACCATCAAATGCTTATTCATGGGTGTAGCTTGTAGCAGAACATGGAATGCAGAAGCTTCCCCTAAAAAAAGTTACTCAGCCTTTAGTCTTACAGCACACTCTTGTACCCACCCTTCTTGCTTTTGGAATTTCACTTTGCAGTTCTCAAGATTATCAGCTACATTTTTCAATGAAAGCCAAGTTAAAAACATGGAGTAGATGTACTCCTAAAACTTCATGGTTTCTTGTGACAGGCAAGAAGACGAAAATTGAATGCTGTGTTTCTGACATCATGTTCCTTTATTTTTCTTCCCGAACAATTTCCCATTCCTTCACAAATAGCACCCGAGCATTTGTGTTCTCACTTGCTTGTTCTATCTCAATATTTTTCTCCCATACTTGAGTTACTTGGAACATAATTGTCCAGGGAACAGTTTGCTTGGGAAAACATCATGACAACTAAGCAGGAAAAAGAAAGCAGAAAGGAAGTCAGCACTGGTGTGGTTCAAGGACTGGAACAGTTCTTTGCGAAAGGTTTTTGCTGGAGAAGGTGTCTGTGTTGTCCTGCTATCATGAGATGGTGTCTGGGATGGTTACTCCTTGATACAGTTGTATTCTGTATACCAGTGATACCCAGTACCTTTACTATTGTGCTGGATGTTTTGACTCGGAAATTTTTCATCAGACATCAAAAAAGAACTAACTGAAATGAGAGTGAAATGCAACCCTTTGCAAAGGACCCATGTTCCAGTTTTACACATCTGGTTCAGATAATAAATCAAAGGTTCCTAAAATAAGAGTTCTTGTTTTGGAAACAGTATTTTGATTTATTTGTTTTCTCTGGTCTCAAAATCAAAATCAGTTACAAAAATAGAATATATCACCTAAAACTTTTTCAAACATGTTATTGACTGTATACTTGCTAGAGGAGAAAAAGAAAAGACACAAATAAAAATATGAATGCAGTAAAAATGTAAACAGCTTGAAAGTTCTCAGCATAGACAAAGAAATTCAGGAGTCATAAAATTAAAAGGGCTGATATGATCGTTAACTGCTTATAACAGAGATGCATGCAGTTTTAAGAATCTCTTCTTGATTGAAATGTAGCATAACTTGTGGATAAATATATCTAGTATTGCTGATCATGGAGAATCTCTAGCAAACGACACTAAATTATTGTAAGAGTTAATCATCTTTACTATTAAAAACCACTTCTTATATTTATCTTGACACTTCAACTTTCCACCCGCGGACCCTGCAGTATCTGAGGTTATGAAGAGTCTGTTAATAAAGCATCACTCGTGCTCAGTTGTCCTTATAGATTGGGATCAAGTTATCCTTTGAAAATCTTATTTATAACACACAGGCATTGATCAGCTGGAATCTTTCATGCTAAGGCTTGCAGAGAAAAATAGATAGGGCAAGTAAGGAAGTATTCTCTACTCTCAGGAGCAGAGCTGTGCTTGAAATAGTGAAGGATAGAATTTTTCAAAGCGGTGTTCTGGAGTTACCCAGCCGACTCAGCTGTAGATGGGTGGCTCACTTTTAGACCTCTTTGAAAATCCCAGAGTTAATTATCAGTGTTTGTACAACTCTTTGAACCTTCAAGATGTTCTAAAAAAAAGGTAAGTGCGACGATAGTTTGTATTAAACACAGCTTGTAAATTATATAAATCACACTTTAAATCCCTGAATAGATTGATCGTGTTCTGGGAGTTTTCCCTCTAGGACATGTATAATCAGATTCAGTTACAACTCTATACTGCATAACATAAGCTTATTAAGCAGATCATTGAAAACTACAAAGCAAGAGAGTCTGGAACTGACCCTGAGGTAAGCATCTAAGAGTTCCAACTTACTTTCAGCATCATGTTTAAAACGCACACCCTATCTGATGTCTTCAAGTGCCTCTGGTAAAACTAAATGATTGTACTTAAAGGTAATTTAGGTACTAATAATTCATGATCTACCTAATAAAAGATTGAGGAGGAAAGGACTGTCCACATTACTCCTCTTCCTGAAGCTGAAAATACCACAGGTAACTATTAGTTGGTGACCAGGTGCTCTCTCAAGGTCTACAAGCTTCCAAACCAAAGCAGTCTAAGAACTAATTTATAGACCTATAACTCATGTGACTGGAACAAAACAAAACAAAACAAAAAATATTTACATAAGTAGATTGTGTCAAGTTACCATTCTCCTATAGCTTATTTTTAATGAATATTAGTTACTCTACAATGCCACATAAGTGACTAATCTTCCCGTGCTTCTCTCACACCCTGGTGGCTGGAAGGGACATTCATTTGCTAGTGTTTTGGAGGTGTTCTAGGTCCTGCAATGCCAAAAAAGCATTAACTTTTTGGCATTATCAGTGCTGCAATAGATGTGCAGGAAGGAAGTTAACATTAGTCGTTTGTGTGGAGTGCAATAAAATTATTACAGACGAACTGGAATACAGATATGGAAATGTATCTTCATAATCAGTGTTACAATAACACCAAAGGCCTTTAAAGGTTCCCATTATATTAGATAAATACTGACTATCACAGGAAAATCACCATGCCCCCAAAGCTTAGGATTCAAGCAGATCATGTAGCCAAAGTGTGAAGAATAGAGGCACAGAAAGACAGTTACAAAGGAGGTAACAGGCAGAAGCAACCCCTCCTCAGATCCCGTCCTAGGCCTCAATCACTATTACTCCTCTGGCGTTACTTTGGAGTAAAATATTAACCAAAATTCACGTTGAAAAATAAAAAGTGAGAAGCAGTAAATAATTTTTCTCTTCAGAGTTGTTTTCTTTGATAATAAACTTACTTGATTTGAATGCTTTTTCTTTTTTCTTTATAAGTCAGACCAATCTGATTGAGAAAACCAGCCTGTTGGGGACATAAAGCAATAACAGGCCTTTGATTATCACTTAATTTAAAAGTTTCTTAATCTGATCTTTAATAAATAGTGTCTGTTTCTTATGCAAAAGCAACACTTAGTTAATATCTTTTAGCACCATTTAAGGTATTTTATTTCTGAAACCTATAAAGCTCTTGTGCTGGATTCCAACCTGAGGGCTTTCTAACACAGCAATCACTCTTTGTTTTACATATGCTTCCCTAGATATTCTCATGATAACAATTTCCATACAGCCTGCAGATATAGTCTAGAAACTACACCGCAGATTTGTATGTCTAGGAGCTACAAGGCTTATGGACGGTAGCTCATTCTTGCATATGTATGTACACTGTGCACATAGTGAAAGAGCCATTTGGGCTTCAGTGACTTGTCATTTATGGCAGTACTGGCTTCCAGGTATAAAAGACTCAGTATTACAAAAGCTTGCACTATAATGCTACTGAGCGCACGTAACTCTACTTTCGTACCTAGTAGTAAATATAGGGAAAACTAGTGACTAAGTCAGGCCTTTCTCCACAGAGAGATTACTGCTAAACATGTTTTAAGATGCCATGGTAAAGTATTTCCCAGAAAGTTATTGTTTTTGTTGACTGCATAATAGTAGTTCCTTGGGCCCCAGCCTGTGTATGTTCCAATTTCCCATGCATTGCACATATGTAGTATGAGACAGCCCCTGCATTGACTTTCCTGCAGAAATTTCAATTTAAATAGAGGACAGTGAACCCTGCAAACTGCAGAGCCAAATATATTGCCTGCATTTTTTTTTCTTTTTACTTTTAATTACTTAAATGATGAGAATTATTCAAATTATGACAATTAGTGAAAGGATGATACTCATCCAATCATTTTTTGGTCCTAAAATTGGATGATATTGTAACAACACATAGAGTTTGTCCTTTGTATTACAGAAATTTGAAGAAAAGCTTGACTTGCTTTTTCTTGAAGAAAAAATATCCATGTCGTAGTCATTAATGGACCGAAGTCATTCTCAAGGGAACTGTACCTAAATCACAAATTCATACGCATATCTTTCTCATTTTTTTAGTCCAGCCTTTACTCAGTGTAGTGGTTTCACCTTGGCTAAATGCCAGGTGTCCACCAAGCCGCTCTATCACTCCCCTCCTCAGCAGAGCAGAGAGGGGAGAGGGAAAAAAAATAAGATGGAAAAGACCACTCCAAAATCGCGGGTTTAGATAAAGGCAGTTTTAATATAGGAAAAGCAAGGCCATGTGCGGAAGCAAAGCAAAGGAAAAAAACCCAAAAGATTATTCTCTACTTCCCATCAGCAGGCGAAGTCCAGCCACTTCCTGGGAAGCAGGGCTTCCAAAAGCGTAGTGGTTACCCCGGAAGACAAAACATTGAAAAAAACGAATGCCTTCCGTTCCTCCCCCTCTCCCTCAGCTTCCCATTGCTGAGCAGACGTCATATGGTATGGAATATCTGTTTGACCAGTCTGGGTCAGCTGACCTGGCTGTGTCCCCTCCCAGGATCTTGTCCACCCCCCACCTACTGCTGAGGGGGTGGAAGAAGGGTTGGAGACACAGCCTTGATGTGTGCCGGCACTGCTCGGCAGTAGCCACAACACTGGTGTGTTATCAACACCTTGCTGCTACCAATGCACAGCACTGTGAGGGCTGGTACGGGGAAATTAACTCCAGCTCAGCCAGACCCAGTACACTGAGACACACCTATTTAAGTGTAAATGGAATAGCTCCAGCACAATTTATGTAATTAGACAAATACTTTTCAACCAGCTTATTTTAAACGAAGAAAAAAACCAAACTCACTTATGTTTGCTTTTATCTACAAATAACCCACACTTCTCTCTTAATCCTTAGTTACCTCCATCTTTAATAAGAAATTGTTGGGGGTTTGTTACAGAAATATCTACACAGTGACGTATCACTTACAGGCTCTAACTCCATCCCACTCAGCAATAAACACATTGGGGGAAAATCCTGGATCCATAGAAGTCAACAAAAAGGATGTGGGAATTTCAGCACTCTACAGTTCAGAGTAATTTTGCTAACTTCACTGTAGTAATATTTTACACAGTAATGTTTGCAAATACAGGTACGTTTTTCTGAGTGATACTGGTAAATGAGGCAACTAAAAAGTTTTAAATCACTCTGCTAAATATTCTTGTTATTGAAAAGAAGTGTTTGCCTTAAAAATACATTATGTGATCTTAGTTAGCACGGGAGGAGGGGACAGGGAACAAAGTTACAGATGTAGAAGAAAATATTCTCAATGATAATGGGAAATGATGATGCATTTCTAAGTTCAGTTACCTTTGACTAGACTTGTGGTTTAATGGTGTACAACACAGTGGTGTTAATTAATTTATTTTTTCACAGAATCACAGAATGGTAGGGGTTGGAATGAGATAGTCTAGTCCAACTCCTGTCATAAAGCAGGATTATCTAAAGAAGGTTGCACAAGATTGCTTCCAGGCAGGCTTTGAATATCTCCAGAGAAGGAGACTCCACAATCTCTCTGGGCAGCCTGTTCCAGAGCTCCGTCACCCTCACAGTAAAGAAGTCTTTCCTCATGTTGAGATGGAACTTCCTGTGTTCCAGTTTGTGCCCATTGCCCCTTGTCCTGTCACTGGGCTCCACTGAGAAGAGTCTGGTCCCAGCATCTTGACACCCACNGAGGATAACCTCTCGCAACCTGTTGGCTACAATTTTCTCCATGCATCCCAGGATACCAGTGGCCTTCTTGCCAGAAGGGCACACTGCTGGCTCATGGATAGTTTTTCCCCAAAATGACATTTACAATTCATTTACAGAAACAAAACAGTACTTGAATGCTAACAGAGGAATTTGCCTTGTGCATTTCTAGGTCAGCTTGATCATTACCTGAATTTGACTTGGCTACCTTCTACAGATTGCTTGTCTTGAATAAGTGGAACAAAAATGTTCATAACACACAAATGTCTGAACTATTTCCCCACTTTCACTTTGTAAATAATTTATGGTCAGATCTTAATGTTTTCAAAATCTTCGATATTTTCAATATCTTGGGCACCTCTTGATAATAGAATTCAGCATATAAAGAGCCCTCTCTTTTCCCCGTAGACGAAGATATAAATTTTAATTTCCTGTGTCCTCTCTGGAAGGTGTTTTTCCAAGAGGCTGTGTTCTTACATTGTTTTACAAGGCCAAATTACACTTTACTCTGATATGTTGCACTGGCCAAGACGGCTCTGCTTGCTTTATCGATCTTTTCCTTATAACTATCAGCACCAAGTGGCTTTTACATATATGACTGCTTGTAACAACTGTGAGCAAGTATTTCTTCAACTTGAAGAGAATATAAATCTAGCCAGATTCTTAATCTCAAGTATAGAGCTGCGCTGTTGTAATACCATAATAGATGTTCAGTTTGGTGATTTATAGAGGGTTAAAAAATGTAGAAGCTGTGTATAGAGTTTCTTGGGAGGAAAAAGTGGCTTTTTGCTCAGATATCAAAAAAACAAGTAATATCCTTGACATAGGTATACAAGTGGTTATTGGGCACCGTTGGACAAAAATAATATTGGGAAAGGGTCCGTGGAAGTTATGGATAGGGATTTCTGGGTTTTTTTTATTATTTTTCTCATCCTGGTTCCTGTTGTGTTGGAGTAGCCACAGTCAGCCTGAATAGAGCCTGTCTGGGTGTCTGTTCCAGTTACAAAACTAGGGATGTTAATTTATTACCTTGGAAATCAGTTCTCAACCATTTCCAGATTTCTCCTGGAGGAACTGGCATGCGATGTTGGGCACTGGTGGAGCAAAGCAGTGGTGGTGAGAACAATGAAATTATGTCATTTGCAATCTGTCTCATGAATGTAATAGAAAAGGCTCAGGCAGCCAGGCATCTTCTTGCCACACCAAGCATTTTCTTCATGCTTAAGGACCATTGCCAGCAGTCAGGGAGTCACCAGAAAATCAGGTCAGTAGATGGTAATGATTATTGTCCATTCATCATGAATTTGACTCATTTAAGAACACACTTATATAATTCCTGACACAATCAAACCCCAGAGTCATCTAGTCCCTCTTATAGTTCTGATGCTCTCTGGAAAAGGAAATACAAGAAGAAATAAAGGAGCACATTGTGAAACATATGACCGACATCAGGCTAAGGGAATAAATTTCTTTTACAATGGCATGAGAAGTACAGCATGGTACACTAATGACGCAAGTACTGTGTAATAACACAGATACAAGCAGCATTATTTTGAGTTATGACAGTACTTTGTTTTGAAATGAGGATAACACTGTCCAGTCATGGCTAATCTGGATTCAAACCAGCCATCCGCAAAAGACAGCTTCTACCATAAGCAATTATTAATTCCCTTAGCCATCTAATCTTACTCCAGAAGATTTATCTAAAAAAAGAAAACAACCTTGCTTAAGGCAACTTCGTGTGTTTTAAGTAAAATGGAGGTTTTACTAAACCATCTTCTTTTTTAATAAGACAAAGCTCTTTTCATTCAAGCCAGAGTTTTGACAGAAAGACAAAGCATTTTGAAAGGAGAGCGGTTCATTTGTGAACATCTAATGGATAGATAGAAACTAATTTGTAGAGACCTTTAGGTTTTATAAAGTTTCCCTGATTATTCCTTACGAAACTAACTTCACTGATACGGAGATTTCACACTGAGATGTAGAAAGAAGAGCCACTGATTAAGGGCATACTGCAAACAATACTTTTGCCTTATAGCCATTTTACTGCTCACCTGTGGTTATGGAGATTTTTGTGCTCTTCTTCTGAAGTATTTTGCAAAAGGCCTCGCTATATTGCTCGTTGAGTTAATGGGCTTGCTTACTCATCACGGTTTGGAGAACAACAAAGGAAACTGCATGTGTCCCAATTTATACTGCAAATGGAACAAATGTCTTCTGTAAGTATAAAAGGATGATTTCTTTTAAAGAATAAAGCCCTTTGAAACCAATTAATAGTTGACCTACATAGTAATGCACATATCTCCATGTTTCCTCCCTCTTTTCATGGAAGCGAGTTTTCAGTAGCAGAAAAAGAGTAAATAAGTATGTGTGATCATCCACTTCTACAACAAAGATTTTGAGGTTAAATATGCAAGTATTTTTTGCACCATTTCCATAAAATTAAACCCATTTTATGTTTATAACCTGCTACAATAGTAGCTGAAGAAAATAGACTGCAACAAATCTTCCTCTATCTAACAGATTCCTTGCTATCTTTGTGCCACGTACAATGGCCAGTGAGAACTTGAAAACACACAAACAGAACCTTTCATTCTAAAGATCCAAATCCCCAAAACATTTGTGTAGCTGGAAGCATTTTCAGTCTGTGATTCTTCAACACAAAGCCAGGGGAGTTATATGGAGGCTCATGGGGAACAGCATTGCACTTGCACAACATTTTTTTGTTGCAACATCCTTATATCATTACCATCCTTGCTTATAACTCCTGATGTGTATCATTACTATTCTTGCTTACAACTCCTGATGCGGGAAAAGAAACTTAGAAATATGAATTATGGATTTAATAAAACATAGCATGTATACTGGGACAGAAGTGGTGTTAAAGGGATAGCAACTGTGCTAGCTGGTTTAATGGCTGCATAATCAAGGAAACCAAAGCAAGAGAGGCCTAACACTGTACTGTAAAAGTACCATGAAAGAGCAGTAAATTGTAAGATTTTGGCAAACAGGAGTGCGCTGTGTGGCCACTTAAAATAAGGTTACTGTCTCCATCTATCCCAAAATGTGAATCATGGAATTATAGAATGTCCCAAGTTGGAAGGGACCCATAAGGATCATCGAGTCCATCTCCTGGCTCCACACAGGACCAGCCCAAGCAGAGCAGATGACTGAGAGTGTTGTCCAGATGCTGCTTGAACTCAGCCAAGCTCGGTGCAGTGACCACTTCCCTGGGGAGCCTGTTCCAGGGTCCCACCACCCTCTGGGTGAAGAACCTTTTCCTGATCTCCAACCTAACCCTCCCCTGTGGCAGCTCCATGCCGTTCCCTCAGGTTCTATTGCTGGTTACCAGAGGGAGGAGATCAGCGCCTGCCCCTTCGCTCTCCCTTGGGAGAAACTGAAGGCCACCATGAGGTCTGCCCTCAGTCTCCTCTTCTTGAGGCTGAATAAGCCAAGGGACTTCAGTCTCTCCTCATATGTCTTCCCCTCTAGACCCTTCACTGTCTTTGTTGCCCTCACCATCTTGGTGAGGATTTGTGCTGATCTCACCTTGTGAAATCAACTGAAACTCCTGAGCTGATCTTAACAGAATGCACTCACACTGGATGAACTCTAACATGAAGCCCTTCCTGAAGTTGATTTTTGTTAGAAACATAGTTGTGTGCAAAAATGTGGAAACCAGCCTCAAACTTTCACATGAGAAGGCAAGTAGGTTGATCAAGAAAAATACCTATACTGTAACACTGAAACTAAAAGTCCCAATCAAATGTCACAAAAATTAAAGACTGAAACCAAGTTAATGTCACTCCTCAAAATACCATGGAGAAGGAGGAAGGCTACAGAATAATAGCGGCATATTCCCACATTGGTTGGAATATCTTTAGTCTGGAGCCTGAAAAGAAGATGCTAACCATCAGAGTCATGAAGTTCTGTGGCATCTGTCCAATATGAAAAGAGGAGGACAGCATTTCAATTACTTTCAAAATAGAGGTTTTTACATCTATGAATGAGATTATATAAAATATGTGGTGGAATTGGTAGGTAACTGGGCTCAGTGATCTAGTCCTATGTCCTGGTGACATAAAAAAAAAAGGGTGTTTCTGTTTTCCACCAATAGACCTTTGATCAAAAATATATCTCCCTCTGCCTGTTCTACCTTGATTGGATCTGACTGAGTGCTTTTGGTACTAAATCTCATCGAGAATTTCACAGCATCTTTGTATTGCTTTCAAGCACCTGCTAAATAAGTGACTCAAAAATGAACCTGTGACACAGTCCAGAGATGTACAGGTGAATGTAATTAAGAAGACATCTCCATTCATAAGGAAAAGGAAATTTATATGTTGGCACTGTAGGCAGAACAACTGAACCATTATTTTCAGCATTATATGTAAAAATACGAAAACAGATATGACCCGCGTACAAGATAATCCATAAGAATTTAAATGGGACTGTACAAATCCATACTCTTTGTTCTGCCCATTTCTAGAGAGGTGACTACCCACAGTATCAGCTTAGTTTTCTTCTTGCCTTGCTGATAACATTCTTTGTTCAGTAAATGGAGCCATATTTAACAATTAGACTGCACACTTCCCTCTATTTCAAAGGGATGCAGCACTGTCAGCTTTGTATTTGCATTATGTAGCCTTCAAATACAATTTTTGGATCACTGCACCCTGAGCTTATTTTCACTTTGAACCATTGTCTCCTCATTTACCCTTCCTAATATTATCTGTAAATTATTCTTTTGACATTTAGTGTTATATGAAACCATTACTCACTGTCAATGATCTCTACCTTACTCAAATGTTTTCTCAGACGTTTGCTGCTCTGTCTCTATATAACTCTTTTCCACACTGGATTATTGTTAAAATTAAATAATAGTATTTTCCACTTATATATCAACTTATATGATGCCTGTATATGGCTACATCTGTACCGGCTGCAGAGGTGAAATGCAATAATTATCATACAGTTTATAGCAATGCTGTTTGACAGTTCAGGGCAGCTGTTTTCAACCTGCAGACTGTGTGGTGCTTCTGAGACAGTCACAACAGTTAGCTGAGAAAAAAAAACAGTGCATTTTCTAAGCTAATATTCCCTATACAGAAGTGTACATCAACACTGGTATTTTCTCAGAGGTCCATAAAAAAAAATCAGCACCACTGATTTAACATAAAAAGTAAAAAAAAGACTCAAGTAGTGACTGCAGGAAGATGTTTGTGTAGGCCAATGGAAACTGAATAAAAGTTCAGTGAATACTAAATCTACTTGGCGAGCGAGCAGTGAGGGATCTCTGAAGCCTGAACTGTTCTAAAAATTGCATTTACGTTACTTCCAGAAGATTGTGCCACCAGCAGAACTAAGTATGCTTCATGATACCCTTCTTTGCCAGCTGCAATTCCTGTGTGCCAAGACAAAGTAATTTTGGGTTATCTCCCTAGAATTTCTTCCAAAAGTAAGGATTAGCTGGAAGATTTTTTAAAAGATGATAGAAGTTTTTGTGTTCTGCAATAGCTGGGTTATAAATAGTTTATTCCATACAAAACATTGAAACATAATTATTCTATGATTCTATATGTGTAAATCGCCAAGTAATATAAGGTTAATACTCCAAGCTAATGTGATAACGAGTATTACATACCCTCCACTCTCCCAATCTGAGGTAGTTAATGGAAAAGCAGGAAAGTGATAGGCTAGACATGGAAATTATTTGTCCAGGGGAGTCCAGGGCCTCACCCACACAACCGGTGGTGGTACCTGTGTTAGACTCACCGCTCCGAAGGGAAAAAGCAAGAGAAGGTGTTTATTTGATTTGGGAAATGTAACCTACTTCATACAGCTTCTCATTTTCCTTTCAGCTTGCAAACACAGGAAGACATGAAAATATGTCTTTCCAGTGACAACTGACAATGACACTGTATAATATCTACATACAAACTATTAGTACTCTTGCAACTGCATGCTTGGCCACCTTTAAAATTGCTCAGCAGAAATTGCTGCTGAAGACCTGAAATCTAGTACGTTTTAATAAAAACCACAAAGTCCTACAAATGCGGCTAAGATATTTCAATACATGTTTCCTTAAAAATGTGTAGGGCTTTAAAATCTCAGAGGGAAATATCAGCATCATGTGTTGTGGCCGTTGCTATAGCAACTATACTTTTTGCTTTTATTCAATAACAGTGTGAACTAGCTCTTAAGCCTGTGCAGCAACATGACCTGCTGAAGACTAAATTACTAGGGTTCTACATACTTATACACACTTGCTTTTTTGTTACATTTTGACCCTCAAGAATAAATGGATTTTAACATAAAAGCAAAGATTTTGACCAGCTGAGTCCTTTCCACTACTCGCTGTGCCTCTCAATTTGTGGTTCATAAAAATATGAGGTAGGCAGTTATGCGAAAGTAGAGGGGTCTTCATCAATCCAAAATTTTCACCATTTTTTTGAAATAACAGTAGGGAAAACCTGGTTTTCCAGAGTAGCAAAATTCACTTGCATTCAGACATATTTTTCTCAAAGCTTAGAAAAAAATCCAGACTGAAGTACTGCATGATACATAAAGACATTTTTTAAAAATATTCTTATTAATATATTCTTTGTCTCACAGTAGCATTTGAGATTTACTCCTTTGTACACTGTGGACACACACAGAAGAAGTCAAGCTCGTAGGAAAAACCTGAATTGCCTAACTTCAAAACTTATTTTTTATTTGCTTGTATATACACCTTGTGTACGTATATGTATATCTTTCAGGAACTAGAAGAAGGGAGGAGAATGGCAGTCCCAGCAGCTGAGATACTGATCTTTACATGTACTGGACAGAATGAACAAATCAAGTGAAAGACCACAGCATTGCACAAGAGTAAGGACTTGGAGACTGTTGTTTGAGTCCTTTCTTCAGAACTCTTTATCACCCTGTAAAACTACCTCTTTGTGGGATATGTGAGATATGCTAAAGCAAAGAGGTCTGGCATGACAACTGATGCTAGAGAGAGGAAATGTGAAGAAAAGGCTTTGAGAATACTACAGAAATACATCTGCACTGCAATGAATGGGTACACTCTGGTGTTTGCCACCTTCTAGTCACTTACTTACAATCCCATTGTGAGTGCTCATAATGGGAATTGTTACAGTCGTAAAGTCTCAAGGATGAGTATTGCATGCAAACAACAATTGGAAATGTGATGGCAACAACCAAACAGCTTATTGAAGTAAGGTTGTTATTTGGAAGGCAAAAGAACCCTTGCACCTTGCTTAGCTATTAGCAGAATAACAAGAGCCTTGGACCCGTGTGTGTTTGTCTGCGTGGGGGGGCAGATGTGCAAATATCATTCCTTTGGACAGCTTCAGTGTTTGGTTTCTGTCTTATATCCCTGTAGAAACCATTGTTATTTTCCCAGGACAGAACTGGATTTTTTTGTTGTTTGTTTGTTTGCCTTTACAAGATGTTGGATTCACTGCAATTCCCATAGGTGCCCTCTCTCACCAGCACAGGCATTCTTTATGGCAACCTGTTCTTCCATGCTTGCAAATCTCATTTTCCAAGAAATTAAGATCTGCCCCCAAATCTTTATATGCTCTAACCACCAGAAGCGTGAATCAAGTGGGTTAGCCTTATGTGTTTACAATATGGCCTTCTCCACATGAACTGTGACTTCCACTTGACGAAACAAGCCCTTTCAAGACACGATTTATCTGACTTATTTCAGGTGCTGATTTCAAGATCATCTAATTTGCACATTAGAGCCTTTCTATTAGAGTCTCCATAAGAGGACGATGACTGGATGTTTACATTATACGGTACTACAGTAATTTATACAAATTCCACCCGTGTGTAGCAGGATTCTGAAAAGAGGTTGAGCCTCAGAGTAATGTCTCTTCAGCCGAGAGTCCAAGGAAGTATCAGACTGGGGCCCAGGAACACGGGTATGAAATGCAGTCTTACAAAATAAGGCAAATTAGAGTCTCAGTTAGACTCTGAGCTTTTATCACTTATTAAATTCACAGTTATTTGTCTAACTTGTTCTGAATTTTGCACACTGAGTCATCAATTAATGATATATTCACCAAAAACATGTTGACATTATTTAACTGCACAACCTCTGGAGAATGTTCCTTGGAATTTAAACTGTAAGAATAACACTATATTACAATACAATAACTTTTTATTTCTTTTTTTTGGGGGGGGAGGGAAGGGTGCTTTGGTTTTGTTTTTAGTTTCTGGGGAAACTTCATCTTGAAGAAAGTATTCCACTGAGTGGTAGAAAATGAATTCCTCAGTCTTGAATTCTGAGGAATGACTCAACGAAAATTCTTGTAAAACTTGAAACCCTAAAATTCTCTCATATTCCATGTAGAAGGATGAGTAGTTTGAGTTTTATCAGCAACGACTTTCCAGGCCTTCCAAGAACTTTGTTTCCATTTCTCTAGCACTTTTTTGAGAGGACAAATGAGTACAGATGGGTAATCAAATCTCTGTCTGGGGGAGGAATTCAGCAAGCAGCAGCTTCTGATACTGACATGGTTAGTGAGACACTTTTGAGTCCCAAATGCCTGTAATATGTAGTCTCATCACAGAGCTGGCAAAAAAATCCCACTCAGAAGCCATTTTCATTTCCTGCCTGTAAACTATTCCTAGAGCTTTACCTTCTCTGTCACTTCTGAGGCGTGTGACGTATATTTGTTGAGATGATCCAGTCAAGGCAGGACAACAGCTAATTTCGCTGACTATGTTCATAACACAAATTCTTGATTTATCGAGCTATTTATGGGAACAGCATCAAGACCTCAGTTGATCAGAAGGGTTTCAACATCCAAATCCTCAATATTTCAGAGCCTGGTTCCCACAAGCATCAGTGTTTTAGGTGTCTAGTAGATGTCTAAACACTTCCAAGGATCATGCACCAATTGGCTTCAACTGACTTTGGATCTAATCACATATGTTTTGACAAAAATATTAAACCTTAGAACCTCCTTGGTAAAAAAGGATATCACAGATGATGCTGAAGTAAAACTAAAGCCTGTGCATTTTCTCATATCTATAGTGGCTTTGAAAGGCTAACAAGGGTACAGATACTCTTTGCTCAACAAAACAAACAAAC
>VWZZ01002076.1:41411-109725 GCA_013399095.1 Psophia crepitans | reverse complement strand
GGGTTGTTGTGGCCAAAGTGCAGGACCCGGCACTTGGTCTTGTTAAATCTCATACTATTGGCCTTGGCCCATCGATCCAACCTGTCCAGATCTCTCTGGAGAGCCACCCTACTCTCAAGCAGACTGACACTGCCTCCCAGTTTGGTGTCATCTGCAAACTTACTGAGAATGATTAACTCCATCTCAGAACACAATTAGGAAACAACTACCCATCAATAAAATTAAACTGTACAAATAGTGATGCTCCCAACCTGTCAATTTAGTCTTTCATTTTATTGTTCTTAAAGGCAACTAGAGTTGCAGACCCTAGCTTCAAGGACCACACAGAGAGAAGTCAGGCAGTGCGTAATGGATTTTCATACCAAGGAATGACATGATGGCCATCACTGCCCACCATGTCCTGTCCATTTCCTTCTTACAAACATCACCAAGGTACAGTGTATTTATATCACTGGTCCATAAGAAAACAACTTTTGAAATCTCCTCCAGCTTTCAGAATATTCACAAGGAGATTAAAACTCCCTAAAAACCTAGTAGTAATCTAGCTATTTGACTTCAACAAATGGAAGGGGGGCTCATACTCAAAAAGGTGATTTTTTTTGTTTTTCCTTCTTTTTTCCTAACATAACAAGCCTAATTTAAGGGAATCACTGCATGGAGTAGATGTCTCTCCCTGTGAAGAATCAGGAATTTAGGTCCCAAAAAGAGAACTTAAATTTCTAAATGAAGCAGAGCTCTTGTGTTTTCTTTATCGTAATGTTTCTCCTTAACTATGATCAGGTTTTCCTTTGTGGCAATCGGCTGTAAAAGGAATGGAAGTAATCATATTGTATAAAAGAAATATCCAAACCTACTTTTTATAATTGTCACTTGAGTCTCATGAAATATTAATTTTCTGATTCTTCTGATATTAATTATTTATTTTTAAATCACTTACTGTATCTTGATTTAATATGTATATAATTTCCCTTTGAATGGTAATAAAATGTTTATACATTATTTTCTACCTATTAGGACCTGATAAAATCTCTGTCCATCTTAAATGACATAGTTTCTCCACCAAAGTTGGATACAGATCTTCTCTTCATGAGATAATTTTTCTGTTCTAAGACTTTTCATCGGAAAGGGAGGGAAAGGATTTTTAAATAGTTTCATGCACAGCTTGGAGAAAATTAAGACAGTAATTAGAAAGAAAAATGGATCATTGCCACATGAAAAAGAACAGTCATTTTATATGACGAATTTTGATTTGATTATCCAAGAAAAGTAATGAATTGGCATCATGGAAATAATCAGTGTTAATAGACTCTCATTTTTCATTATCAATGGCAGAAAATAATTTCTATCAGTATATCAAAAGGACTTCATTTTAGCATTGCTTATTGTAAGTATCAAAGAACCTCTCAGCTTTGAGGGTTTCTGAGTTTCTGTAAGACATCAAAAATTTGAAGTATAGTACAAAAGAGGAAATATTCTGGTAGCTGATAAGACACAAGAAACCAAATAACAAAACACAAACTGAAAGTGTATCTCCAAGAAAACTGTATAATGCATCATCAGAGAATGGTTTCATGGATGAATGGCAAACTTTTGCACAAACAGAGCGAGCTGCAGTACACAAATAATGATACCCCCCAACACATATTTTTTTAACAGAAGTTTATATTTCAAAGTAGGAAACATGGAAAAATAAACAGTGATTGAACCAAAGACTTCCGTTTACTCTATTCAGCTATGGTACTATATATATGTATTTATGGAGAGAGATAGCAAGCTGTGCATTTAGGTTTTTTCCAAGTTTGTTCAATGATGTTCTAGCTCTAAATTACTGTAGTGGAAAGATTTTGTGCAGCTTGCATTTGAACTGCCATTCTGCATCATATGTGTTGGGTAAGAAGTGAAGAAAAGAGAATCTGTAAATTCTATTAAATGATCATCCTTTGTCACTTGTTTTAAATATGACCAAACACAGTTTTCAAAATGTTATTTCTCATAGCAAATTCCTGCATTCTTCTTTTCTCAATACTATAAACTGTTGAGCGATAATGAGTATCACTTTAAGTTTTCTAAGAGTATTCTCTGGAATTTAAAAATAAATCTCCTTTGACTGTAGTTGTATTTCATCTGTATTCCTCTTTCACACATAATTCAGGTTTCTCACTTGATCACATACAGTAAATAGGTAATAATCAGATATGGATACTACTCAGATATACTGTATGTTGAACATGCACACTGCTTGACAAATGATTTTAAAAACAAGATTCTGAAAACTCAGAATATACTACAGTACACATGCAGTTTAGTAAAGCAGACAAGGTTTTCTTTTAAATTTTTGCAGTTAAGACCTCATGTATCATTTGTGGGTTTGTCATCTGGTGCAAAGAGAAAAAAACAAAAACCAACAAACAAAATAACCCAAAAACCCAAGAAACTCTCTTCACTATCATACATTCCAACAAAGTCTGTCCCTCACCAATTAAGCCAGCTGACAGACAAGAAGCCTCCCACCCAAAAGAAACCAAAATCCCCTTCAGCCTCTTTCTTTCCCCCTCTAATCTTCTCTTTGAATTATAGCTTTTCCTGGAAAAATTCAAAGATGTAAAGCATTTTAAATTTTTGGTAGTCCTTTCTTGATTTTTATGTCATTCCTGAAAGCAGCACATAGATGACCTCCAATGTCTTCTACAGAAGTTCCATGCAGTTCAAGAATTTGATCACACAGAATATAAGAATTCTGCATATAGAAATCTGAACATAGTGAAATAAATTCTGTTTTGATCCAGTGAATGTTCTCAGTTTATAAAGAGAAAATCATTATGTGTGCAACTGTAAAAACTTCTGAGCAAAGATGATCTTTGAACTGGAAGATGTTCGAGGGCTGTGAAGACTGTGTCATAAGTGTCCCAGGCAAACACAGTTGTGATTATATGCACTAGTTTGCAGTGTTTATGAACTAAAAAGTGGAAAGGGTCTCAGCTCGTTTGTTCATGGTGTGCCATCATCACGCTGCACTATTCAGGATACTGGGCTTGCTCAACAAAGGAAAAATAAACGTATATTGACTCACTAGCAAAAGCAAGTAAAATGATAAATACATATTCTAGAGATAGTAGCAGATTAAATAAACATACCCTTAAAAATGCTCAGTGCATCATGCTGATCCCCTTTTTCTTACACTAAGGTATCAAAGACCATGTTTAAATGCTCAGTATACTCATAGTGCTTCAATTTACCATCTGTCCAAGATCTTCTCAGACAAACTGATAAGAATTGTTCCTCTCCTCTCCTTTTTATTTAGGTGGGGTTTTGGCTTGGTTTGGTTTTCTTTTTTTTGGGGGGGAGGGGGGCAATGCAGATTGAATCTTTTTGGTTGGTTGGTTGGTTTGGTTTGGTTTTGAAGAGATAAACTAGCTATTTCCTCATAGGACATGACTGTCTAAGGATATGACACTGGACACAACTCATGTGTCTACACTATAGCTGAGTGACATTGTTTCCTGCCTTAGTTATGTGCATTGTCATTTTCCTCAAGTGGTAGCTCAAATACAGTGAGTTTTTTGCTCAGCCTTGCCTGTGTTACTGTACATCTGCAGCTTCACAGTAAATCACCCAGGGATGATATCTTCTAAGAGTTATAACAGTCCTCATTCTCTCTTGAAGAAAGTATCAGTAAGTTGGAGCACACGCTTTACAAGTGCCATTCCATAGTTTGCCTGCACAAAATATAGATTAAAGTCTGACTTTCTGCCCTTTTCATTGTTGCTCCATTATTCTGAGACTTAAAAAATTGAGGATAAATGGAAACAAACTACATCCTTTATGCATTGAACCTATACTTCACAGTAAAACATTAATATTAATATCCACTAAATTGCAGGTCAGTGTCAGCTGTTACTAAGACAGTCACCAGACACAGTAAAAACAGATGAGAATTCACAATTGCCTGCTACACTGTAGAATTTTTTTAGTAAGGTCATTCCAGGGAAGCAGGTATGGTAATATTTCCTGGGAGGTCTCTTCTTGTGCTGTTGTCATGGGTTTTGCTTTTGACTTTCATTGTTATATATGGACTATGCATAGGCATAACAGCTTCCTTATTGTTGTTCTTTATACAAGGCCACTATAAAACTTTTGCAGAATTTTCTGTCCCTTCACACATATTTGTTTTCTTCAATAACCTGTTCTACTATCATTTTTAGTTAATTTCTTTAGAGTCTTGTATGTTTATACTTACATAATATGAGATGAATTCACAGCTTTAGCTCCTTTGCTGCAAAATATTCTAGAAAATGCACCTGCAGCTGTCAGGTTTTAAACCTCCCAGACTGGTAAAGAGAAAAAAGTTAGCTGTGTTAGTATTGTCAACCTTTTGTAGGCAGTTTCTGACATCAGTGTCATTCCATAAAAAAGGCCATGAAAATTATTTGCAGTAAATATAAAGAGCTTCTGCTTAATATCTAAACAGATTTCATTTCACACAGACTACTTTTTTATCACATACAGTTCATTAGCTCTTGTACACTATGTCAAAATACTGCTAATTAACCAGAAAGTATTGAACTGTATTAATTTTTCACTTGGTAAATTCTGACTACTCTTATAAGGGTTGACTGATAGGTCCTAAATTAGACAAGCACTCATAATTAAGTCTTTGTCTCTTTTCAGTTGTGGTTTGTTTGTAGTTTTGTTTTGAGGGGGTTTTTTTGTTCTTTTGGATGTGTGGAGGGTGTTGTTTTGTTTCTTCTCTTCTGTGATCTCAAGCAACCTTTTATCAGAGTTCAGGAGGACATTTACAGTGTCAAGCCTGGCCTTCAGAACAATCTGCCACATCCCCTTTGATAGATCCATGTTTTTTCCAAATCTTTTGTATAAAAAGCATATTCTCTCATGCAATTTTTCGCTTGTAATGCCATACTTTATTCAGTTTGCGATGACAACCTGCACATCATACTTGACAAATTTCAAGTGTTTTCTTCTCCTTTTCCAGCAAACCAGCTTTTGTACTCTATTTCAGTTCAGTTATTAAAACTCTTTGGGTTTTGTGTGTCTCATTCCTACATCAAACTCAATATTGTTTCTTTGTGTCCCTGTTTGTCTATGTATTCACAGTCTGATTCTGGTCTTTTACTTAGTGTGCAAGGGGGGATTTTTTTCCTACTTTTGCAGAATTTCTGATTTTTTATAGATATATAGTCTTATCAGTGTTGACAGAAAAGGCTGAGAGAGTTGGAACTGTGCAGTGTAGCGAAGGCAAGGCTCAGGGGTGGGGGGAATCTTATCAGTGTATACAAGTACCTGAAGGCAGGGTGCCAAGAAGATGGAGCCAGACTCTTTCCAGTGGTGCCCAGTGAGAGGACAAGAGGCAATGGCACAAGATAAAACACAGCAGTTTCCTCCTGAACATCAGGAAGCACTTTTGCCCAGAGATGGAGTCTCCATTATTCCAAATCTCAAAAGCCATCTGGACATGGTCGTGGACAACGGGCCCTAGGTGGGCCTGCTTGAGCTGGGGGGTGGGTGGGTGGCTGGAACAGATGACCTCCAGATGTGTGGCATCTGATGTGATGTGAGAAATAGAAGCAGCTTTGACTCTGTGTAAGCACTGCTCAGCAGTAACTAAAACATCCCACTATTATTAATATTTTCCAGCACAAATCCAAAATGTAGCCCCATAGTAGTACTATGAAGAAAATTAACTCTATTGCAGGCAAAACCACCACACAGATTCAGAGGGACCAAGGTGCAGTCCCTTGCACAGCTCAGCAAAGACGTACCCACATACAACTACAGTAGCATTGCTTGCTGCTTGCTGTACTGCAGCCTGTTCAGGACTAGGGAGAATGCAGTACATTTATGCGACTGCACTTCACAGGTTACAGCACCCAGTGCTCAAGGAACTGGCAGGGTACACTAGCAGCAGTTGCAACAGGGTTATGGGTCCAAAGAAAACCTAATAATTTAGGTTCTATGCCAGAGATGCATCCATGTCATAGAGAACAGTCATAACTGTGCCAATGCAAATATGGCCTTTCATGTGAGCTACTACACCTCAGTCCTTCCCCTGTGCCTTATGTCAGCTCTCCTCCCAAGATGACCAGGAGTCAGAGATGGAGGAACATCAAACTCAATGAGTAGCAGCCATTTGAGCTTAGTAGCTTTTGTTCAGTGATAGTATGAGATAGATCAGTATCTCCTTTTGCCTTGATAGGGAAAGCTGAAATGTTCAAACCAGTTTCAGAATTAAACTGTCATGGAAAATCAAAACAGAAGGTGAAAGGTAGAAACAAAGAAAAAAGACTGAAGAAAAATAAAACTAACATCTAAAAAGGCTTTATAAAACCCTACACTATTAGTTTGACTAAAAGAAGTTCCTGCTGAGTATTTGAAAGTAGTCCTATGCAAGACAGGGTCAATATATTCAGGAAGAAGCAATAATACATCTGTAATTGTGTGACGTGTTGTCACAAGCTTAACCTGGTATGAATTTGTTTTGGTGTTTTAATACAACAGTTTTTTTAACTATAATTTTTTCTGCATTTTGGTAATCAGTCATGGACTAAGGAGCACAAATCACATCTCTATGCATTTTACTTCAACCCAAAATACAAAAGAGACTTGATTCTCTTCTCTTTATCAATGGATTAAGCACATTTTTGTATTGTATACACATCCTCTTTTGTATGTGCATCATAATTTTGTGAACATGAGCAATTCAAAATGGACTTTTTAGTTGTACGTAATGCTTAGGGTGTTACCTTATAGCACAATGCACTTAGAAGAAAAGCACTTCCAAGAAGTAATGAAACCAAGGCTAATGTGGAAATTGTGGTGTATTAAATGTGGGCAGAGCTAATTGTGCATGTTCTATGTGAATCAGTCTTCTGATAAAATTCATTAAGAATGCACATTAAAGAAATTGGCAATTACATTACCTTTTAGTCAAATGTCTCCTTTCTAACAGCATTGTTAGTATTGTGAGAATTCTGTTTAGTGAGCTCATTGCACAGGTATATCTACAGTAATTCAATGAAGCAATTTGAAAATCTCTAGAAAGCCTTGAAATGATCTAACTTTAAGGCTATTTAATAAGATGTAGTAGTTCATCAAATTCTCACACCTCCCATCTTCTCTTTAAATGTCAAAGTCATATACCTGATGGAAGGAAGCGCTAGAGTCTAGGCTTGAATCTCTACAAAATCCTATTGTAGTGGCTTGTGAAAGGTGAAAAAATTAACAATGGCGGCAGTAGCCTCATTTTGAAGTCTTAGGTGTGGATTTTAGGAATACAACAGAACGTATGGACAGTATGCAGACCTTGTTGCCTTGAGAGAGTTGCAGAAGTAGTATCAAAATAGCAATAATCCAGTTCTATTCCAGAAGAAGAAAACATACGCTTAAAAGCCAGTCTGTAAAAGTCTCTAATTTTCTGAGAATTCATCAAAAGCCCAGTTTGAAATCCAGTACTATAAAAGTAGTTCAGAAAAAACTGTTTAAAACATGGTCTAATGTTTCCGCCATATTCATTTCCAATCAGCATTCTTCTGACCAGAAAACGGTTGAGGTATCAAGTGAAACTGTATTTCCTGTGAGGACTTTACCAAAAAAAGAGAAGGAAAAATGGTGAGATGATGAGAGCAAAACTTCATGACAGAGGCCTGTAGTGATTATATGAAGTGTTTGTTCCAACTATATGAAGTGTTTGCACTATAGTCAGAAAGACTGTATCATGCTCCAGAAACCCAAGTATCAAAACCACAACAGAATTCTGAAATTCAGTGTTGCCTGGAAATAAAGAGTTGATGTCAGTAGAGAGTTATGAATTTAGAGTAAATAAAAATTTGTTCATAGAGATTTAGGTGAGCCATTAAGTGACTGGGGTACTTAAAGTTGGCCTTAGGCAAAACTGAAGTACTTACATCTAAACTCAAATCACCCTCAAAATGTTTCATGCACTTATATAACATTGGAGGTGCCAACATTTAAAGCAAATATAAGCACTTAATGCAACATTCAATATGTATAATACTTCACCATGTTTCACTTAAAAAATCACTGCTTCTATTTTTGGACTTTTCAGGACACCCACTACAGCTCATAGCTCCTCCAAGCCAAAACTAAAAATTTCTTTGGCAGTGCTGTCCAGATACACTGAACAGCCATCTTCTGGATCAAGCTTTTGTCTTTAATTATTTATTTATTTAATTATTAAATTCTATGGTAGTTGCTCTAGTTTAAAGAAGAGATGAAGAAAAGGGCAGTACACATACAGCAGCTAGAGGACAGAGTCAGAGGTGGAAGTCTTGGATTCAGTACCCTTCCTTGCCTGAGGACATTCAAGGCCATATCTTTCACCACCAGGTGAAATGCCAGTCTATAAGGTACACCAAATGGGAGATTTCTCCTCTCAGTATTGACCCTTTGCATTGAAACTGCACCACTGTACAGAAAGCAGCAGCAAATTTACAGGGAGGTTGTGCAGAGCACAGCTCTGACCTTCCTGGTTAGCACAGTCTTGGAAGAGGGAAGGAGGGCTTCAGCTCCTGCACAATAAATTATTTCTATACTTTATCCAGTGATTGTACTGACTAAGGCAAAAGCTTGACAAGAATCATCATTCATCTAGCCAGAGCATTTCCACTTGTCTTGAGAAGAAAATATGCTAGATGGCTAGTGAGTGATATATTGAATCAGAGCTTCAAGTGATACATGTTTGTACAAGCTCAGGATCCTACCCATCAAGTAAATCCTTTTACTTGAAATATTTCAAGTTATGTATAATGTTGCATTAACTATCTAAGTGTCAATAACAACTACAATCAATTTGTGGAACTGAGATTTGATAAGGAATTTGAAAGGTAATTTTTTTGTTGGTAAGCTGATTTATAGAACTTGTGTCTGTGAGACACAGGAAATTGTCCTACCTTGGGATCTTATTTTGTGTTCTGCTATTCTGTCTGAGACACAGCTGGAAGCTGGGGCTTTTAACTACAGGCTTTTTGTCTTTTGGGAAATTTAGCTTTATAACTGGCCATTTTGTAACAGATGCTGCTTTCACTTAGTAGCTAAATTAAAAATTGCACTTGTTTTTAATGGAATGCAGTGTGGGGGAAGATTTTGTCAAGGGACCACAGTAGAGGCAGAACCTTTTGGTGGAACTGTCCCACTTCTTTGAAGAGAACTCTCTAAAGAGTACAAAACCACTTTCAATCTCTTCAAATGTATTTCATTAAAAAACAAAACTATATGATTTGGGAACAAGATAACTCCTTGGAAAAAAATCTTCCTATGTCCATGGTATCTTCAAATAGCGGCCCCTTTCCTCAAATTTTTCCTCTATTCTAGCAGTTTTTAAGTTTTCCCTGTCCAAATAAACTTTACAAAGGCTCTTCCTGCTTCTCAGGAGCAGCATCTTTCCCTTACATTTGCATCCAGGCATTTATTTTTCTTTCAGGAATCTCTTGAGTAAGGTCTTGATTCTGTATGCTTTGCCATCTATCATGGGAGATGATAAAACACTATGTTGAGTACAGTAATGAGAACTATATTTTCAACATAGCAAATATTTTAACTGTTTTATATAGGGACTTATACACAAAAGTGAAGGGGACTAAGAAATGTTCAGCTTCAAATACTCCTTACCATCCATTATTGATTGTGGTCAAAATCAAATCCTGATTCAGGCAGGGTGTTAGTCTTCTCCAAGGTAGATGTTCTGTTGTGCATTTTGAAAAACTAGAGGTTTGTGTCATTTGCATCAAAGGAAAGTGAATACTGAGCCTTTATTTGTCCCCTCAATGAGATGCCAAGTAAAAGTCCCTTCAGGTGTCCCAGAAAAGGAGCCACACACTTTATTTTTCTCCCTAGCTTAGTATCCCCTCCTCATCTAGGCTTTTAGAGCCCCTGAACTACTCCAATTCAACACAACAGTCTCTGGGCTATTAAGTACAATTGATTACCTTATCCTGAAGCACTGTCACTTTCCTGGGGATTTACAATAAACCAAGATAAACAACACATAATGAAATCCACAGCTGTGTGCATAAAAGATGTTTTTCAGAACAAATCCTTCCTTGTTAATACAAGACTTTATGTGTATTTACATCATAACAATCAGATCTCTAAAAGTACAAGTTATCATTTTACTTACTGAGATTTGTATTTTACCTATTCATTTTCAATTGTGTTAATATTTTCCTGAAATCCCAATCCGTCAAACTGATTATTCCCAGAACATACTCATTGCTTTTAATTGTAAACATCAGCAAGAAGAATATAATTGAAATACTCTTTCCAACCAAGTTCACATCACTAAAGTCTATTTTATGCTATGCTACATTAGGCAGATTTATTCTGAAATGTCAATGGGGGGTGGGGGGCAAGGAAAAGAGAGACTGATGATTTATAGTACATAGGAAAACAGTCATTGCTTATATTCTACAAATAACATTAAACATCAACCTGGAGTACCAGAATTATTCTTGGAACAAGAATAATTCAAGCTCCTTGCCTGATCAATCTATGGCCTATCTGTAAGACTGTTAATCATGTGTGATAATTACTGAAATGAACAGGAGTAGGCTGTTTTCATAATGGCCAACAACATTAAGGCCATTATTTTCCTTAAATGAATAACATTTCTGACATTTTTGTTCTTATTTCAATGTTGATTTAACAACAGGAGCTCAGTATATTAAAATTGAAGAAACTGGGTCTATATAATATTAGTCAAGATATTTACCTCTTAATTCCCCATTCATACCAGACACATGAATGCAAATGGCACAGTCAGGCTAACCAAAAGTTTTTGCATAATGAACCTTCTCACACTTTGCTTTTGTTTAGAAAATGCTTTATATTATCATAAAGCATATCATACTTTTGTTCTCTCTTTCATATTTGCTCAAACTATCATTTTAGTGCAGTACCTAAATAACATAAGCTTAGAACTTAAACATGTTCTTAACTGCTTTGCTAAACCATGTTTCAGAGGCAAGTTTAAAGAAAAATCCATTAGAAAATTCAAGAAAAGTAGTTCTACCATGTCTTTTTAACATTAGACTTAAACCAGAGCTTTACTACTACTTTTATAGTTCACACCATCTTTCCTGAAGTATTTTCCAAAATCCACTCCATTATTAATAAGTCTCTCAGGTTCTATGCTATTTTACAATATTTCCTGTCTTCCTTTCTGTATCCAGCTTCCTTTCTTGGAAATGCTCATACACCCAGATGGTGCTTTGGTGACACGAGTCTACCCTTGCAGATAGACACACTGAAATGTGGTAAGAAAGGAACATTTTCCCTTGCCAATCAGCAGATGACAATCTGATACTGTGTTCCATCTTGCTCTATGAAAATAAAATGCTTTATTTGTTATATATATGAGAGAGATATCGTTAACACAATATAAACAGACCGTGACGCACAGGAAAGTAGCACACAATCAACTTAAAATAATTGTTGCCAAGTAATGTTGTATGCTTTCAGATTTGTTGTCTACAACTTGCATGCAAGATGGACCAATCGGATAATAAGGTATATAATTGCAATGCATTTGGATTACTATACAGTGTGTAATCATTATTTTTTCGTTTAAGATTTGGACAGGGAAACAATTAAAATGAATGGAATATTTAGTAGTGCTTCCAGCAAAGAAAATACATCGCTTAATTAACTGTACTTTGTGACCTGAATTTGTTTGAAGAAAGGCAGAGGGTGGGTAGAAAAACATATACCCTCAGGCCTCATTGTTCCTTTGCAGTTAGCCCAGATCTTTATATGCATAAATTATCTTAGGTTAAGTAATTGACTTTTTTTAAATGACAGTATTTCCCTTGCCGAATAATTTTGAAACAATGCTTCCTTTTTAATATCTTGTCACATTCCATGAGTGCAAATGATTTGGTTACATTTCCTAGTTTCAGCGGGGTTATTTATAAATGAAAAGAGTTAGACATCCAGATTTCATCTATGTGCTGTCATTAATGCAAGCACACTGGAATTTTCAACATTAAAGGGATATACAGAAAAAGTACTTGCAATTTCTATGTCCATTAATATCGGAGCTAGAAAAAGAAGAAAGCAAGGAAACGAGCGTCTACTAGTACAAATTCTATCATACATTTAAAAACCACAAACATGGCTACAGATGAATATAGCTGTATTTTCTTATTTTAAATATAGCTGTATTTTTATTTATTTATTTTATTGTGTTAGCACATAACTCCACCAATTTGACTAGGGACATTCCACAGTTAAACAAGGTCACCTATTACATCATCAGTAAAAGTACTTACTGATTTTACACTGAATCATAACCCATCCCAGCTCAAAAAACACATTTGACAATATACCTTTTTACAGAAAGTTAAGACATATGCAGTAATTAATTATCCTTAAATTTTAAAACCACTGAAATACTCCTATATGCATATTTAAAATACATAGACATGCAACTAGATTAAGCCAAGTATTTGCTCATAGGAATGGATATTTGCAGCTGTAAATCAAAATGTTTCTGTTGATTTGCATTTTTTTAAAGAGATACAAATTATTGACATTCCACTAATAGGGTGCAGTAACATACATCTGAACAATTCAGCCATCACTTCATGGGAAAAACTTGTCGTCGTTACTTAATTCTTTACATTCTAAGCGTCTGTTTTTACATGTGTGTAATATTATATGTTATGAGTTAGTGTGGAACAGAATGATTATTTTCTGCTGGTACTCATTTTAATAATTCTTAGAAAATATATGAAAAGTTTATGAGATCAACTTATTTAAGTCTCCTCTCTATTTATCTTATATAATATTTAAAATGACTGCTGGACATTTCTAGTTTGATAAAGCACCAGAATATTTATACATTCAAAGTCAACTATGAGCTGTTTTTCATTAATGACAAGATATGAATTCAGAAAATATTTAAATTCATTATTCAGCAAACTTCAGATCCATATTTGTATATAGATTTCTATAGAGAGAGAAACATTGCTTTCATTAGAGTGAGGTAGAGGACATACTTAATGCACTTGGGAAAAAAAGAATAAGTCCCAAAAGTTTTTGTTTTGAAAGATACATTCTTTCTGGAATATACATAAAGTGTGCTGATGAAAGTAATTAGTTTTTGCACCTTCTGCTTGTATCTAAGTATTATTCTGCAGAGGAAAACGGAGAAGGATGGAATGAATGAATGATATGAAAATAAATAATGAATCTCTAAATCCAGGAAGCAGATTAATGACATCAGACATGCCATCTCAAAAACTAATTAATCCTCTTCAGCACACACTTTTTTAAAGTTCGCACAGTAGCCCTCTCCTTGAAAAGACCGGAGTGAGAGGAAGAGAAGAGTAAAGTCATCATACAATTTAACGTGAAATATCCTGTCCCTTAAATTATGGTGGGGTTTTGTCACTTCTAATCTTGCTGCAGATTACATCTCAGAATAGAAAAATTCTCACTGTGGGAGGTCTAAGGATTTTCGTCTCCAGAAATGTTGCAGGATACATTGCTGATGCTGAGTTCTGAAATTATGATATTCCAAATTTGTCTTCAGTCTAGCTTTGTCAAGTGAAACATGACATGCAAAAACAACATGTTTTTTTATGAATAAGCTGTAATATTTGTGAATGTTGGCTCTTCATACTGGTATATTATTTCTAAAAATTAAAAAGAAGATGTTGAATTATTTGTAGTCTGGCAAGTGTTGGCAGACCTTCTCCTATGCACCTGAGTCTTTTAATGGTAGCATGATAGTGCTGAATAAATGGAAACAGGGGCAGGAATTGCCTAGTAACCTACAAACACACGGGCAAGCTGCTGACTTTGCATTTTTTACAAAAAGATGGGTATAATATCATCCACAGGTTATGTAACCAGTACATATATCTAGTGAACAATGCATCATTACAATGACATGCTACAATTGATGATGTGTATGGCTTACATACTGTATCAAGTGGAGTTACAGTGGCCAAAACTTATAGAAACCTCATTAAAAGCAAACTGTTAATTCCAAGGTGACACCTACAATATATGTTGTTACTGTGCATAGACAGAGGAGTTAGGGAACAGAAAGGGCTGGCAGCCTTGAAGGAAGGAATGTGGCAGAGACAGCTGGGAAGCTGGTACGTTATATAGACTCATCTGATAGCATCTCAAGAGGTACAGAGTGAACTGATTATCCATGGGATGTTAATGTAATTCTGTGATGGACATTTCATAAGGGACTGCCTTCACTTTCACTGTAGGCAAACACCTCTGCTAGTTAGTACAGAGACGGAAAGTAAGCAACTCTAGGTCTACATGAAAACCTACCAGGGAAGAAGGATTTCACTTGTCTAAGAAATTATGCTTTATAGTTATACAGTAAGTAGCATCTGCCACTGCACCAGAGAGAATAAATTGCTTGGAAATGTAAGATAGTTCCTTAAATGTAAGATCACAAGAGATATTGTTGCCTCGTGAAAAGTAAAGTTTGTTTGGTCTTAGCTTTTCTCTCCATTTAGGTCTCAAGTTGTTATATCATTATGCAGACTATCCTGGAGGCAATTAAAAAAAAATAAATAAAAATCTAAGCATCACTAAAATACTGAAATTAACTGTTGGATTTCTTTATTGCATTTATAGTTCAAAGTACGTTTTGGTAGCTAACATCCATGCTACATCTCTCTTTAAATGTGCAGAGCGCTTCAGCTTACAGCTACTGTTGTCACTGATAAGAAAATAAGCCTATCCAAAGGCAACGTCAAGAGGTTGGCCATCATTACAATGAATAGATGTTGACTTCTGCAAGATTACAGAATGCCAGAGAGCCTCCCAGGAAAAAAAGTGGGGAATTATAAGAGACAAGAAGCATAGAGTCTTTTTAGCACTAAAAATACTTTTATCACACACTCCATCATGAAGACCTGAGAGCAATTAGCTCATTTACAAGGAAAACACATGCTGCCTTTTCTCTGAAGATTATTTTTTTCCAGTAGATTTCAGTTAATTAGTAAACAAGCATAGGACAAAAATGAGAGAGGAAGAGCACGAAAAGACAGTCCTTCGCATTTTTCAGGCACAGAGGACATAACTAGGTGTAGCATCAGGTCAACATGTCAGAGCAGTGTGTCCCTCTTCCACTGTAGGCAGCTGCATTATGCAAACATTTCTGAAGTCCAATAAAAGTGGAAAGCCAGTGGGAAGTTGCTGTTCCCTCAAAACACAGAAAGGGAAAATAGCCAATTTGAGCTAAATATGCTACCTAAATTTATTAAAAAGTCCCCTGTGTCATTTATGGGAGCGGGCCATTAAGTACTGATAGATTTTATATATGGATTTTGTGGAAAGAAGAGAGCAAAAGTACTTCTACGAAGACAATATTTATTGCTGGTACTCATAAGCATCATAGATGCCAAACTCCTTTCTGTTACAGCTACTGAAGCATCATGGAATATATGTGGTGTATATGGGTTACTCGAAGTTATCACTTCAGTTAATAGCCCAGGCATTCCTGAAGGAAATCTTTCTGAAGAACACTAGAGCTGCTATTTATTGCCCAGCATCAAACTGATTAGCAAAGGACTTTGTGCCCACAGAATGTTTTACGTCAACATGTAGGAAAATTTTAAATACAATAAGGAGAGGAGAAAGGCAATTTCCCATTTCATTTTGATGCTGCATCAGGAGACTACACTCCCTAGCAACTGCCTGAATTCAGTGGAGGAAGAGATGATCCTCCAAACAGTGCTTTGCAATAGGTGCCTATTGCAGATGCTTTTAAGCCCTTCTGAATTTCGTGTCTGTTCTTTGAGGTTCAGCCAGCTGCTGAACATTTCCAGCCCTTGGTGGCTTTGGCTGCTGCTGCCCACAGAGCACAGGCTGCTGTGCTGCCATGGTCTGGGAGGAGAAGACACAGAAAGTCTTCTTGGTCCAAACTGCTGGGCTGTTGGCACAATTTGGCAAACCAGAAATGGCTGCTGTCAGGCAAGCAGCCAACCCTTCACCTACACAGAGAAACTGACAGGAACTATCTCCCCACTGGCCACAGCTCTGTTTTGCATTGCAAGACAGATGACAGGGCCACTGAGTTGCTTGAATCCTGTTTTCTTGTTGTGGAGAGGCACCCTGTCTCTCAGCCTAAAGAGGTGGAATGGAAACATCATACAAGTTAGGGCTAGTCTGTAGGTCACTCATTTAGTCTTGCTGTTATACATGTAAATTTGCATAAAAAACACTACCTACTGCTTCATTCTGAGAGAAAATATGAGAAGATCTATCCAAAAATATGCAACTTTTACCTGTTGCATACTCCTACTTTAACCATTAAGAAAGGTATAGTAAATCAAAAGTTTCATGTCTTTTTTATCTTTTTGGTCTTGAGCACTTCAGACCAACATTCCAGAAGCCTGAAATGATGGAGATTTAAACTGGTCAGCCTGGTAAAGAAATAAATGAGAATGGAACAACCCCATCACTTCACATACCGCTACCCAATAATTAAAGCTTTCACTACTTCCATTTCAGCGAGGGCAGAGTATTGGTTGTTTCCATTGTACTGATTCCCCATACACACATCGATGACTGTAGCACCCTGGCTTGAGAACACCGATATGGCCTTCCTGCATACGCTTATTATTTACTTATATTTACCACTTCCGTCAAACTTTGGCGGGATATTTGCGGGGGTGGAGGGGAGTGTGTTGTGCGACCTTTTGGGCTTTTTTTCTAGTATAAAGAATATTGACTAGAAATAGTTTAAAAATATGAGCAAGGCATTTATATATATCCTCCGTTTCCCCAGTGCATATTGTTTTATGTATGTATGCACCATGAACGAGTGCACACTGATTTATGTTTGCAATTTGCACTAACCATAAAAGAAGGCAGTAGGTTTTTTTGGGTTTGGGGTAGTTTTTTTTTTTCTTTAAAGAAAAAAAAACATAGTCATAAATAGAAATCTTAGAAAAGCCCTAAATACAATCCCATAAAATTAAATGTAAAAAGAAATATTCTTCCCTTCTACTCCTTCCCCCCTCCTTCCCCCCCTCCAGTTAAGCTATTTCATAAAAGAGACAGCCAAGACAAAAATACAACCACGTAAGGCACTTTCCAGAACTATGTATTTTTAAACAGTGAGAATTGCTGACCAGGCAAATTACTTATTTTATACTTCTCTTCAGAGAAAAGTGCCACTGAGAAAATTATACAAGTGTATGCATTCTCGTGTGTGTATGTTCATGGGAGCAAATGCCAAAATAATTCATTATCTACAACACAGTTAAAATTTAAAAAAGGACATTAGAAATTCCATGATACGGTGAAGGTTACCAAATGAAGGTTTTACTCATGCTCAAACCAATAAAGAGATCACTTATGCTCACAATAGTGTTCTTTCCAGTTATGAAAACATATAATAAGCAAAAAATAACATAAGTAGTAACCAAGGTAAATTTTCTTTAATATTTATAGCCTAGTTTCCCAGTAAGCAAGTCTCATGTGATCACATGCTAATGTTTATGCAGCTTCAATAACTGTTTAGCTCATTGGCCAGTATCAGCAAACTTTGCAGGGGAGAGGAAGGGCAGTTTGTCCACAAAATTCATAAAATGTCTGTGAAAGCAGGTAATTGGATGCAGAAGGGAGGCTGCAGCTAAGGGAAAGGTTGTAACCCAAACAAACACACTGGATGTCAAGACAACCATGTTGGGAGACAGCAGGTTCTTCTAATTGCCACATTTTTAATAATTTTTTCAGTCAGCAACTAAATAACAGCAGGTAGCAAAAGAAAGCACTTGTGTAACACAGGTCTGCAAGAAAAGGTTCATTCATTCTGGTTTTCATAGAATTATTTAATTTTATTTTCTTTTTTACTTTAATACTTCAGATAAAAGTCCTCTTCAGATAAACTCTTTCTTCTCACTAAAATCATAACTTCTTGCAAAAGAATTTTGGGCACAAGCAGACCCCAAAGCACTAGGTTTTGTTCAATGATAATAATGTAGATAATCTGAATTTTTGCTTCCTTGACTGGGGGGCAAATTTGCCACTCTTTAGAGAGGCCCAGCAGATTATCTGTTGACCTAACTGTGATCGATTTGAGCCTAAAGATGTGCTGCTGAAGGTGATACAATTGCCTTGATCATCTGTCTTGTACGGTGGGAAATCAGGTTATTTCATCATATTCGTCTTGGTTTGCTATAGGAACAAAGGAAACTAGACTTCTATTAGATTAACAGTAAAATGAGATTGAATACGGTCTATGTTTTTTCTGATGAAACATTGTTTAGTACTAAGGGGTGAGGGGTATCAGTTCAATCCCTAATGAAAAATGATTTCCTACTTCAATACAAAGCCAGGCAACTTCCCTCTAAATCTTAATGCTTAACTCAACCATTGCATTTCAGATAGGAGAAAAAGAGTCTCCCCGTTAGCAGAATTCAGATCAGACTGTTCACTGTGTGACAAAATCTGGAGGTCAGACAGGATACCAAGAATTACAGCATCCAGCAGCGCTCTCGGTGTTAAAAAAGGCAAGTGTTGCACTGCATAGCAGTGTAGTAAACACAGCAAAGATGTGGGATGCCACTCATCAAGATGACAGCTTTTCATCTGTGCTCTATGTTTTGCTGTCAATTTCCCTGATTTATGGAAGAAGGACAAGCATGAGTCTCTTGATAATGTTTATTGATTATTTGTGCCCTTCCAAATATCAGTTCCTTGTACCATTTAGCTGAAAAGGAGAAGAAAATGCATGAAGATATATAGCACGGCTTAATAACAATGAAAGAATCTAATGGAAAGTCAGTAGCTAAACCATTAGTAAAACATCTGAAGATTGTTACTACTTGAATATACTATGTGGTGCAGATTTTTTGTTTCATTAACTGATATGCTGTAATAAAGAAGACAAACTACTTTGGGTTTGATTTATCTATCAAAGATCTGTTGCATTTGCAAAAGCCTAGGGATTATTTTTTAATGCAAATGCTGTCTTAAATAATTTTAAATCCCTTGGGTGTTATTCAGCCAATATGCAGTCAATGAAAGCTCTATTGTTCATTTCTATAGCACTATAATTTTATCTCTAATTACCACCTATAAGTCTGTTGTTATTTTTTTTCTTTTTATTATGAAAAGCCAGAATGTTCAGTATCCCAAGACAAGAAAAGCTGAGGTCTACCTATCTGATTCATCATTCAAAATTAATACTAGTCAGAAGGTGAAAGGCAGAAACATTTCCTTGTTTTGAATTTTCAGACACCAGTAAATATTTGTGAAGTAGAAAGTCTCTTCTCAGAAGGAGTAGAAAGTAGAAAGCCCTTCAATAGAAACTTTAACTAAGCCTGTTCTCTGTGACTCCTTTTGTGAATTAATGAAGTCTGAAAGACCAGTTAGAATTTCTTTTCCATTTTATGTAGATACTGAAAACACTTCTGCAACATCTTAACATACCACACTGGATGCATCAAACATAGATTGGAAAGACAGAGAACTAATACAAAGAATTCACTTCTCTCTGTCAGCCACACATCTCTCACCCCTGAGTACCAAAATGTTCTATTATCCCTGTGTCTGCCTCTTCTCACACAAAAGAGTCTGTAATCTCACAGCACAAGTTCAAACATCCAAACTAAAATAAGCTCTGATAGCAAGGAAATAAAAACATGAGTCAAAAACCTCTCTAATAAGAACCTTGCTCTGAAACACAGAAGATACCAGAGATCTTAGGCAATCATTTGAATATATAAATAAGAATATGAGCTACAGTATGTCTTAAATGGGAGGTGGTCACTCATGTCCTACTTCAATATGCACCAGCTACAGAGCTGCATATGTGAAGTCTAGTGAGAAATGGCAATGAATAAATTAAGTAAAATTTTAGAATCAGAAATGTGATTAGTGAATAAGATTCAGCTCTAACCTCATAACACAATGTATATTTCTCTGACTAAAGCTACAGATGAGATGTCTACTCGTACAATAACAACAGCTAAAGTTATTTCACAGCTGGACCAACCTTCCTTCAACATCACTGGGCAGCAGTGTCTACATGAGGACTATTTCCCCTTCAAAACATTCTATTGAGTGCAGAAACATAAACAAACACAAGTATTCAAAGGACTACATGCAACATATACACTTCTACTCCTATGTGGAAAAGACAAGTGTTGAGCCTTTTTTTTCCCCTAAGTTTGTACAATTATCCTGTTTGAATGCATAAATATACAAATTAATGTATAGAATTTTATGTATAATACTTTTTCTTTATATCTCAAAAGTATAGGCCTATGGGTGCACTGTGAACAATACAAACATAATAATTAACTATACCGAGGAATTTTTTTCTGACCACATAATCTTTCTGAATCTTCAGTAGTACACATAGGAAACCATTGACACTGTTCTCCACTGCTTTATATAGCAATACATAGAATAAAACATTGAAATACATTGGAAAGAGTAATTTTAAATGATAGAAGAACATTTGGACTGTCTGGCTAGGTTTTGGACCTCTCAGGTCTTTATCAGACTTATATAGATATATAAACCTTATCTTTTCTTCAGTCTTTTGAATGGAATGCACAGGTGGGGATTCTATTGACAAAATTTTGTAATAATTGTCTCACTACCCATGAATGTGTATATAAGTATCGGCATTTTTCCACTGTATGGTAATTATCACTGTGGCTAGTGTTACACTCTTCCATTCTGGACAATTTTCTGAAGCTTTATCACACATTAAGACTTATCTGAGATTCAGTGTTCTTTCAGTCCCTACCCAGCTAGGCATATACCTGAACCCTATCACCATAATAACCAATGACGCATCTGTAGTTGTAATGTGACACATCTGTATTTATGATGCATATATTGCCTACCGCAGAAAATGTGTTTAAAATGTCTTGTAAAACCAGAAAAAGACAAGTCAGCTTGCTGCTTATGCATCAGATAGTACAGTCTTCCCAGCAGCATATGCCTTGAACATGACTACTTAAGGAAATTTGCTAAGAAAACAGATGTTCCATTGCAAGTGGAATCTTCTGTGAATTAGTATCTTGGTCCTAAAGTTGCTGTCAGACAGGAGAGAGGGTTGATAAAATGTTTCAAATCACCTTATTAATTCACTTCTGTGTTACTAATGATCATTCTTATTATTTATTTTTACAGCTCCCAACTGTATGCTATGTGTTTCAGAGCTTGTATTTCACAAATATATTGTAATTAACTGGCTAGCATAGGGATTTGCAAGCTTTTTTTATACTGTAGACCACAGTCTGAGACAAGATTGCTTCCTAGACCACTTCCTCTGCCATTCATGACATTAATGTATTGTGTTAATGGTCCCTGTGCTCATCACAGGGACCACTGCTTACAAAGAGAATATAACAAGGAAAGTATTTAATGGATGTTTTCTGCCTTTTTAAAATGCAGTCTCTTGATAAAAGTAAAACAATACAAAGGACATTATCAACTAGCTTACCACAGACCACCAACAAAATTTTCCCATACCACAATATAAAAGCCTGTAGCCTATTAAATATGTTGCATCACTTTCTCCACTGTGAGTAAGGTTGGAATTCACATTAGGGTTTTTATCAAATACCTACCACAACCTTCTGCTGGCAGCAGGGAAAGATTGGCTGAAAACCTGAAAGTAGTATTGGGTCCATGTACTAATTATCTTTTTCAAGCCAGTAAAAATTAGTTGTATTTACTATGGTTGACCTGAGATCAAATGAAGTGTGGCAGTTCAAATTATTTATTTTGTCTTTCATTCTTTACTTTTTTACCTATGTCCAAGACACTTATCTCTTGACAATTCAAAAACATATGTGTTTTATAAGAATGTTTGAAATGTTTCTGATTAATAATTCACATAATTAGGTGTTGTTATTAACAGTTCTCATGGATAACATTCAGGAGAAGAAAAATATCACAACAAGAAGTATCAGGACTACCTGATAACAGAGCTTTTGTCTATATAAAATCTGAATTCTCCATGACATCAGACAAGTTCACGAGCAGGTTGATGTGCTGATATTGTCAAGGTGTTTGCCATCACTGTCAAAGTGTAAGTGATGCGTTAAAATTTATCATGTCCATAAAATCTTTGTGAGCCTCTTGACCCCCCTGTATTTAAGACAAAATCTTAACTTCCTGTATCTTTAACTACATGAAGCCAGTTGGGTTTTTTTCTGACAATAAGAATAGATGTTAAAATGACAGCTGTTGTAAAAAAATTGGATCATCCCTTTATTATAGCTCCCCTAAACAAAGGCAGACACTTGTATAAATCCGAAGCACATAGTATTAAAAGAAAAAAAGAGAATTGTTTAGATTATCTTTCACTATTGGCACACCTTCACTTAAATATTGTAAGCATCCATGATCATGCAGTTTTGTCTTCTAGCCTTGGGAAAGCAACATGTTACAGCTTTTATTTGCTCTAAATATAACTTTATTTAAAATTTATGCCCACACGCATGTGCTTATGTAGGTATCACAGACTACATGAAAACCTTTTCTTCTACAAACTTAGGCTAAAATTAAGTGCTTGAATGCCTGTGTGTAATTTACTTCAAGAATTTATTCTCGCTGGAGATGGGAAAGGGGATTGGAGAAAAGGAAAAGGGGAATGGAAAATTGGAGGGAAAGAGAGGAGAAAGGAGGAGAGGGGAGGGAAGCGGAGGGGAGGGGGGAAGGGGAAGGGGAAGGGGAAGGCAAGGGAAGGCAAAAATACGCTACTTACATAGTTATCATGACAAAACAAAACTAACATGTAGCTGACTTAGTATTTACAGATAAAACAAATCTGAAAAACTGAACAGTGCCCACAGGTCACTCATGCTATACCAATGTTACATTTTTCCGTGCACTGTTGCTATGTTTTTTTATTGCCACTGAGCAGTGAGTTGCTTTTTTCAAGTAAACTTGACAATCTGTTTCACTAAACACTTAAAGTATTTCAGAATACTTGAAGAATTGCCCAGGTACTATTAGAACATATATATATATATATATATGATCACAGATGAAAAGTATTTCAGATCAGTTATGTCCTCCATGCCTGTTCCTAAACGGTAAAAAGGAGCGGTTCAACAATCCTGTCCTCTTCACAGGTATTTACTTGGACTTTGGGGCAACGGGTGCAAATTGGAGCACAGGAGGTTTCGGGTTAATGTAAGGAAAAACTTTTTTACTGTGAGGGTGACAGAGCACTGGAACAGGCTGCCCAGAGAGGTTGTGGAGTCTCCTTCTCTGGAGACATTCAAAACCCGACTGGACGTGTTCCTGAGTGATGTGCTCTAGGTGGCCCTGCCTTGGCAGGGGGGGTTGGACTAGATGATCTTTCGAGGTCCCTTCCAACCCTTGTGATTCTGTGATTCTGTGATTCTGTGATAACCCTGAGCAAGTCATATTTTGGTAAATACATTTGATAAGGCATAAAGGTCAGAGGACAGTGAGAGTAAATTATGGTGAACAGTTGGCTAGATGTATCCTGAATTATGGGCAATAGAGAGCAAAGAAGAGAAGTTTTTACGGAAATGCTGAAGATGGTTGGAAACCTGGCATGCTGCTGTACCTGCTCCTGATACTAGTTCAAATTGACTGAAAGGTTGAAGGATCTGCCTTGGGGTTGAATATAGCAAAATGAACACAGATACAAGTGTATGAGTAAACAAGAATTGAATGCACGGAAATAAAGAGAACATGATACTTGCTTCTCAGATGTTTTAGTCTCTCCAGCACGAAAACATCATTGTTGTGAGACCTGTCCTTTCCTTGCACATCTTCCAACAGCCTGACGATAGGCTAATCAGAAAACATAAGTCAGTCATTGGGATATATAAGGAGCTGTAACTTCAGGATTAGCATTTACATCTTATTTGAAAATCAAATGAGTTTAGATTTTGAGATTAAATTAAGCAATTGTTTTGTTTGTTGAGGTTTTTTGCATTTGGCCTACGTTGTGGACAATTAAATGATAAGCAGTTTACTTCAGAAATGTGATTTTAAGTATTTCCTGAAGTGCAATCCATAAAGGCAGGAGATAGAGTGCAAACCTGAGTGAAGCTTAATGAAATTTTGTTATAATTAATTGATGCTTATTTTGTAATCATAGTGCTTATTGCTTTGAAATGAACAATTTTTTGTCATGAGAAATCCAGCCTGATCAAATAGTGTCAATATTATTTCCCAGTACATGAAAGTTGAACAAGTTTTGTGAGCCTTTTTGCATTACGTAATAAAACATGACAATGTTGTATGAGTGACATAACTTAATGTGACTCATTATATACCTGCTGGAGTATTAACCAGTAATAACCATTTTCAGAAATATGGTAATCTTAATGATGGACTTATAAAATATATCTAAGATCAATTTTTTCAAGGCAAAATATTAATTCTTTTTGCAAAAATTACATTTTGCTTTGTCATTGTGCATATTTTCTTAGATAATTCTCTTCTAAACCTAACTAGAACTAGCAATTAAGCATATCACCAGTAAAGTATTGCAGGACAGGCCTAAAGGCAATGACAAGAACACTGACCTCGGAGCTGAGTACAGAAGTAGCAGCTAATAGGACCTGCTATGCTGAAAGCAAGATATAGCTTTCAACAGACCTGTTCTGATTTTGCCACAGACAGAAAAAGGTCAGCATACTACCTGATGGTTACTGACACATATTTATTTAGGTTCAAGATAATAGCTTTGAAAATAAAATCACAAAGCTATTTTGGATGACTGCTTAGAACCTTGGCAGATAAACTGAAAATGCTCTTAGCTTGTATTTGCTGGCTTTTTTTATGAAGTCATTTTGTTGTTTTCTTTTATGGTGACTTGAATGTTGTTACCCATTATTCACTAAGATTTTATTTTGAAGAACATAAAATCTAAACCACATTAAAAAGCTAACATGCAAAGCTAAGACTTGCTCTGGTTAACTAAAATGTAACTCTTGCAAATTTTACTGCTCACTTACTTGTTCAGTTAGTTCTAAAATAGTTACTGGTCATAAGTTGTCGGCAACATCAAGCTGAGTGGTGTGGCTGCCACACCTGTGGGATGGGATTCCATGCAGAAAGACTTGGAAAGCTTGAGAACTGGACTCACGTGAACCTCACAAGGTACAACAAGGTCAAGTGCAAGGTTATACACATAGGTCAAGGCGACCTGTGCTATCAATACAGGCTGGGCAGAAAATGAATTGAGAGCAGCCCTGAGGAGAAGGACTTTGGGGTGTTGATGGATGAAAAGCTCAACATGAGCTGAAAATGTATGCCTGCATCTCAGAAAGCCAACCATATCCAGGACTGCAACAAAAGAAGGATGACCAGAAGATTGAGGGAGGTGACTCCACCTATCTACTCTGCTCTGCTGGGACCTCACCTGGAGTACTGCATCCAGGTCTGTGGTCCCCCATACAAGAAAGACATGGATCTGTTGGAGCATGTGCAGAGGAAAGCCACAAAGATGATCAGAGGACTGGAGCACCTCTCCTGTGAAGACAGGCTGAGAGAGTTGGGGTTGTTCCATCTGGAGAAGGCTCTGGGGAGACCTTCCCGCCTTTCAGTACCTGAAGGGGGCCTACAGAAAATCTGCAGAGGGACTTGTTGGAGCAGGTCCAGAGTAGAGGGCAAAAATGATCAGAGGAATGGAACATCTCTCCTATGAGAAAAGGCTGAGAGAGATGGAAGGTTACAGGGAGATCTTGCTGAAGCCTTTCAATACTTAAAGAGGGCTTATAAAAAAGGTGGCAATAGACTTTTTAGCGGTGCCTGTTGTGGTAGGGCAACGGGCAATGCTTTTAAACTAAAAGGGGATAGATTCAAACTAGATACAAGGATGACATTTTTTACAATAAGGGTAGTGAAACACTGGACCAGGTAGCTCAGAGAGGTGGTAGAAGCTTTATCCCTGGAAGCATTCAAAGTCAGGTTGGACAGGGCTCTGAGCAACCTCATGTAGTTGAAGATGTCCCTGTTCATTGCAGAGGGATTGAACTAGATGACCTTTAAAGTCCCTTCCAACTTAAACTGTTATATGATTCTATACTTCTGTGATTCTGTGATCCTAGGATTCTATGATTCTATTGTTCTATGATATCCCTTCAGAAAGAAACATGATTGTAAAATTCTGAAGAGAAACTTTGAGATTATACAGGATGCAGGTTAGTGAAATTATATCAGTTTTAAAGTGGACAGATTTTGAAAAATAAGAAAATTAAGTTGTACTTTGGTGCAACATTCATTGTCACAGGATAGGCACAATTCTCCTAAGGCTGGCCAAAGCAGCAGATGGCTTACAAGTGGAGTATCAGCACTGCTCCAGTTCCCTCCATTTTCCTCGAATGTCTCACTGGCTAAAAAGTAGTACCCCAATAGCGCTGTTTGGTTAAAGGGAAGGATGAACTCTAACAGAAGTGTGAGATAAAGCACTGAAGGACAGACGATAAGGCCTAAAATTTAATTCCTAAAGGACAGTTTGAATATCAATATATGCTAAAAGACATTCCAAAGAGTTTGTGAGATCAGTATCTTCCTGTCTTCACCATTAGACTGACAATGAGAAGCATGTTGTGAAATAAAGTAAAAAAAGTGGAGCTTAAATTAAAACCCCATTAGAGTCCAGTAATTTCATTAAGCTTTAGAGAGCTGTTACTTTATTTGTATATTTAGTAACACTAATAGCTCCATGAGACTGCAAGTGTTTAATAAGCTTTTGAATCTGGGAGAGGGTAAAAGACTCACCAACATCTCTAAATAACTGTCTCTAGTGGTTAGTTACCACCACCAAAAATTTGTTTTTGTTTACAACACAAATTTTTCCAGCTTTAGCTATTAGTCATTGTATCTTATCATGCCAATGACTGCAAGATTAAAAGCAGCCTACTATCTGAAATCTCCCTGGTTAGATAGTACTCAGAGATCATGATAAAGCCATGCAATCTTCCCTCATATAACTGAACAGATTAAATTCCTGGAGTTGCTCACTAAGAGACTGAGCTTTCCTTCTGTGTTAGAGGGTTCTACTTGGTCTGCCTTTCTCAATCATTCCTATATGATCAGCACTCTTAAGATTAGGGGCATGTTATGCTTGATGTATTGTTTCAATCTTGCTATAGCCATGTATAGTCAAGTGTATACAAATTGGCAAAAGGCAGGGGAACAGTAAGAAGACTTGGGGTAGGAAGGAAGACACTTGGCATTGTACAAGATGCAGTTCAGCATCCAACTTTCAATCTGCAAAATGCCCTGGAATAGAGTCTTCCTCAGTGGCAATTATTCTTCCCTACTTGTACTCGACATTCTCCTGTTTAAATGCTACTCCAGTCCATGGTAGTGTCAGCCATTTGCTCTCCCAGGTTGTAGTGAATTAATTTCCAAACCACGGTACTAGATCTTTCTTGAGACTCTGCTTTTCAAAATACTCTCTCCTGTATTATTAGTGCAATCTACACATTTTATTCCTATATATACACACACCTGTTCAACCCAAAGAGCTATGTATACTTTACTTGCACTTAAGCACCATCAAATTTTGAATACCTTACACATTTGATTAAAAGCATATTTCTACTTTGATCCATATAACTAGTAAAAAAAAAATAATAATTCAACAACATTAAGCCATTTCACTTTGGAATCTCACTAGAAACATCTCCTTTAAAAAATGATTACCCATATGCTTTTACTTTTGAAGTCTCTCAGCAAATTTTAGTCATTCAGCATTTTTAAATTTGTTTTATAGTACTGAGGAAGCTATATAAGGTCCTCTTCTCCTAACTGTAATTATGAATTCCTTACTCAATCATTCATGTTTAGCTTGACTTTACTTGGCACAAATAGGTAGTAGATGCAAAAGCTGAAAGCTGGAGAGGGGTTGTTTACAAGGGCATGTATTAACAGGACAAGGGGTAATGGGTTTAAACTAAAAGAGGGGAGATTTAGATGAGATATTAGGAAGAAATTGTTTACTGTGAGGGTGGTGAGGCACTGGGATGGGTTGCCCAGAGAAGTTGTGGATGCCCCCTCCCTGGAAGTGTTCAAGGCCGGGTTGGATGGAACTTTGGGCAACCTGGTCTAGTGGAGGGTGTCCCTGCTCATGGCAGGGGTGTTGGAACTAGCTGACCTTCCAAACGAAACTGTTCTGTGGTTCTATTACTCTATGAATATGTGTAAACTTCCAGGAATAGAACATAAGCTATCCTCCATAAGAGTCCCATTAAACCACGTTGTTGAACATGATCAAGTCAGCAAGGGAAATCTGTACCCAAAAAGATTTACATGATTTTTGGTGCATGAGTAAAAGACAATGGAGAAGAGGTACTTGTACCACATGATAGATGTGGCAAATATATACTACCAACATACTGACACTCAGAAGAGGTACTTGTACCACATGATAGATGTGGCAAATACATACTACCAACATACTGACACTCAGAAGAGGTACTTGTACCACATGATAGATGTGGTAAATACATACTACCAACATACTGACACTCACTAGAACTGGGAAAATATTCCAGAAGCAGATACAGTTCAAGATGACAGTTGAAAAATCGTAGAGTATCCAAAGAAGAGGCACGAGAATGATTCACAATATGGGAAAAAAACCTTGCCAACAGAACACCCTAAGCTTACTTTATATAATTTAACAAGCAAGTACAATAGTTGCGCAAGGACACACACAAAAAAGGACCTCTAGGAATAATATTAATTCAATGGAAGGTTTCAGAATAGAAGAAAAACCTTTAACATCCTTCAACAAATGAAAGCTGAAGCTGGACAAATGTACACCTGTCAGAGGTGCATATTATTTAACATTAAGGTATTGATTAAATCTTAGGAATGTTAATGAGACTATTTCTCTGAAAAGAATCATTCATGAGTAGAATTCCTGATAGAAAGTCCAGAACCATGGAGGAAGCACAGTATTTCAAAAGCTTCTTGAGATCTGCAAAACTGCAGATTCAGTATCACTAGTGAAAAATAAAATATTTAGATATAGCAACTTGAACTTCATTCAGTTCTCAGAAAGGAAAAGTCTTCCCTTACATATACTACACAGAACCCATGCTAAAAATAAAAGTATTGTTAGAAAAGGTACAACAAAGACATAAGGGATTTATTACACATTTAAAAAAGCTCTAAAGACAAGCACCTAAACAAACCTATCAGGCAATTCCTGAGTTCATATAGAAACCTTTCCTGAATTGCTGATTATATCTGTTCTTCTTTGACTCATGATACTTTACCGTTAATACAGTTGAAAATAAAACACTAAAAAGAAAGAAGAGCTACATAGAGGTAATAGTTTGTCTTCTGTCTTACATATCTAAAAAATACAGGAAAGATTTTCATTCCCAGTCCCTAGAACAATTTACCAAAGATCATAGTAGTTTCTTTTCTCTTACAGCTCTTAAATCAAGACAGGAAATTTTTATAGTAGAAACATTGCAGTTCAATCAGTGCTACTGGCCATAAACCCAGAAAAAAATTATTCTTTTGAAGGTCAGACTGGATGAATGGAGCATTCACATCAGTTTTTAAATCTATCTCGTATCCTAAACAGGGCACACACTTCCTTTTAACAGTGATACCACCTTCTACACAGTCAAAATGCAACTGCTATAGTGAGAATATCTACTACTGAATGATATTTTAAATAACCCTAATTTGAAGAAACATGTTTATTTCCAGACTCATGACATTCAATAACTCCTCCCTCCTCAGTCATACATTTCAGGATCATCTGCTTAATGTGGAACTGTCCCCATGATAAAAAGAAGGCCCTAAATCTGTATCCACTACACATCTGCATCTGTGCTTGATGCACTTCATTGAGCAGCCAAACTGTTGATAATGACTGAAAATAAGCCTTTGTGCAAATCTTCACGGTCAGATTTTATAGAGCTGGATAATTTTTTATCAGTTATTTCCATGTGAAACAGAATTTTTATTACAAAACTTTGAATTAAAAAAAAAACACCACAACTGCCTAGCGTTCAATTTAAGAAAAGTGCTAGCACCTATAGCTATTCCATAAACCCCTATACAGCTATCTTCTACAGAAACATTTTGGAAATCATCCAGATATTTTATTGAATAGTTAGTAAATAAAAGCAAAAGACACAATTTATATATTATCAGATCACTGGTAATTCAATTATCTCTTCATTTTCACAGACTGTGAGGAAGATGTTACTCTTTGATCCAAATCACTGAGCTAAACTGGAACAGTACATGTGTTACATCATTCTAATTAAAGATATCCCAGTACATTTTAGCAGTCACTAGACACATTGACAAGCCCTAAATTTAGCCTCCTTAAACATCTTTTCAAATTTAACTCATTTGCTTAACCTAAAATCTTTTTCATGTATGTTTTTAAGTAGAAAAAACAGATCCTACCCAGTACAAATGGCTGACAACAAATTCAGAATGTTGGGTTCTTCTTCAAGTTCATTGGAATCACTTTGTAATTCTGCTGTAATAACCAGTGTAGTTCATAGGTGTAGAATTAGATATTAGGAATTTTTACGATAATGATATATTTTTAAAAATTCCATGGGTGAAAGTAGGCATTACATAATCTTCAGATGCTAGCTGACGTATTACACAAAGTCATGGCTGGGTATCAATTCACAGCAATATGAAGTTGAAACTTTGCCAACATGAAAGTACAAGAACTGCTGTGCCAGTGACAGGTCACATGATGGCTCTAGTACACCAAACAGAGCAGCTCTTTGCAGGACTCAAACACTGAAGCTGAACAGGAACAAAAATGGTACTGGCCATTAGGGAAAGAGTGCAAAAGAAATGTTTCAGTTGTCCACATTCTTCGAATGTCAACATGTCTTTCCACCCACAGTGTGAAGCCTTCTGATTGCTCTTTGGTAGACCTAATTCAGTAACAACTGTTCACTAAAATCAGCTGACCATGTCGTATTTGTCACATAAATTATTCAGTGGATACCAACAAAATTTGTCAAGTGATTTATTTATGGACGTACTCCTTTGGTATTCAGGTAACTCACCATCTCTTGATTGTTTGTAATGTCTGAACCGGAAAATATTCAATATCTGGAAAACAAACTGCTGCTTTATTTTACACCATGTTTCATCCAGGTTTTCTGACGACCACAGTTCCCATGGACTCAAATTTCAACCCAAGCATAAGCAGTATCTGTGGCAGTATGGCAGAGGTCACCTTTTTTTCTGAAGGATATATTTCTAAAACAATTAAATTCCTTCAGAATATTCCTATCATAAGCATTGTGCCAAAAATGTTACATAAAAAATCCTAAATTTTCATCTGGAGATTTATTGTGCCAAATTTTAAGATTAAATTTAAGCATTAAGGAGCAAAAAAACAGAGCAATTTTAGTCCTGTATTCAGTGTTAGTTCCATGCGTTTCCTAACTATAGGGCTACTATTAAAACAGAGAGTTTACAAACACATGTTAATTAAGTAGCTCCAATAAGAGCTCAGGGAAATAAGCAAATTAATTTTCATATTTCCCTGGTGTACAAGGGGTTAATTAAAGTGCTTTAAGATATTTTTATGATGCCATTCAGCTGAGTTCTGATCATTTGCTGATTTTTCAATTAGTTCTATTAACATGGACTTTGAAAGTATGAATGGAAAAGAGAGAAGGATATTGCCACAGAAAGCAAAGATTACTACAACATGGATTTGTATCCCAGAGCAGCTTTTGTGCCTAGCTGTATTTTCAAACACTTAGCCTATCTGAGTTCTTAAAAGCTCTGGATCTTTGTGAAAAGTGGAATGTCAAAACAATGGGGAGGGGAAATGATGTTAACTTGTTGGCTGCATTACAAAAAAAACCAACATTATTGATTAACTAGTTCAGTGATAGTGCAGTTTTTGAAAAAGCTATGTAAACACACTATAATAGCTGGAAGGAAAGTGGTCCATTTTCTGTTAAATTTTCTTTATAGATCTTTCGTAAGTTCTGATTTTATAGTAATTATACAGAAGACCTTCTCTCCAGGATTATTCTTCCCCTAGTTCAAGCTGGACATACCAGCTTGAAAATATATCTCGTGGGGACAAAAACTTAAACAAATTACAAATCTATATCCAAAGTTCAATTATATGAGTGCTGCTAGTTGCACATGACTGAAAATAAAGTGCATAATTTAAACAATATATTTCTGAAATCTACATGTATATTCTCCAAATTTTAAATTGCAAAAAATTTTGTCAGGTAAAGGCAAGCACTACAGGGAGAAAATAAAACAAAACAAAACCAAAAAACCACCCCAATTACTGCCATTTAAAAAAAAAAAAAAGCAGCAAAACAAACTAAAAAGCACATTACACCAGGTTTGTCATTTTCCACTGCATTGTCAGACATAAACAAAAAAATCCAAATGAAAAAGTACATTTATTTAGCCACAAGAGGTAATTAATTCCATCTCCCCATTATTCTACTAGTCATACCGGAGCAAATGGTCAAGTTCCCAAAAGTACTGAATACCATTGCTATTAGATCTCTGATATTGCACAAAAAAATGTGCAGCAAACCCAGTAAATGCTACCAATAATCAGAATATGTAAAAGAAGAGGTTTACAGACCCCTCTCACCTACCTCTGGCTTGCCAAATTTCACATAACCATGCCATTTCATACCAAAACTAACCTAGAGTATACAAATTCTTTATTCCAGAGTATCTGTTCCACCAGGTACATTCCAAACTATAACCAGAAGATTATGATAGCTTTCCACATTTAGACAGTATTGACTCCCACTCTTCCCATAATTTCTGAAGCCCAGACCTACAGTCACATAATATGTGGACCTTCTTTAGTTCCTTCAAAAGCAGGACCATCTTAGGCACATTCAGTTACTGACCCAGCAGGAATTAAGCTGGAAAACCCCCTGCAAAACTGCTCTGGAGAACAGGAACAGAAAATAATGAGGAAAGCTTGTAAATGGGGCAGGAGGTAACAGAAAAAACACTATCTATTCTTAAATCTCTGCATGAAATGAAAAATGTAGAAAGGTTTTAGAAGAGTGCAGAATGTTAAAACGGTTATAGAAAACCTACAAAAGAAAAGGGGGGAAATTTAATGAGAGATATGTCATAAAAGCATTATGATAAACTGTTATTAAAAAGGGTTGATTAAGACTCTTGAGTGATAAGGTGATAGCTGTAAGATGGAAATTTAAATACAGATTTCATCATCTGTATTTATTCCACACACATGCTTTGATATTTGAATACAAAGCCATATTACAATTATTCTATAGAAAAGAAGAATTTGTTTCTGTGTGAATACAGTCCAGTTCCTCAACCGAGGTATGATAGCATAATCTTCATTCAGTCACCAAACTTAGGCTTGAAATGTGGAAAAAGGTTCTGTCCACTTGGGAAGAATATAGGAATGTTTTCAGGGCCTGTAGGAATGCAACGAGGGAGGCTAAGGCCCTCTTGGAATTAAATCTGGCAAAGGAGGTAAAAACAATAGGAAAGGGGTTTTTTTTAAGTATCTCAATGGTACAAGGAAGACTAGGGAAAATGTGAGCCTGCTACTAAGTGAGGTGGGTACGCTTGTAACAGGGGATGCTGAGAAAGCGGAGATACTGAATGCCTTCTTTGCATTGGTCATTACTACAAAGATTGGCCCTTGGGAATCCTGGACCCTGGAGGTAAGAGAGAGAGTCTGGGTATGTAAGACCTTCCATCAGTCAAACAGGATACGGTCAGAGAGCACCAGACCAAAATCGATGCGCACAAATCCATGGGCCCCAATAGGATGAACCCACATGTGCTGAGGGAGCAGGCGGAGGTTATTGCTGAACTGCTCTCTATCATCTTTGAAGCCTCTTGGAGAATGGGAGACGTACCTGAAGACTGGAGGACTGCCAACGTCACTCCAGTCTTCAAAAATGGCAAGGACTATCTGGGAAACTACAGGCCAGTCAGCCTCAACTCTGTCCCGGGAAAGGTGATGGAACAGCTTGTTCTAGATGTCATCTCCAAGCAATTGGAAGAGAAGGCGGCTATCAGGACTAGTGAGCATGGATTCACCAAGGGGAAATCATGCTTGACCAACCTGGTAGCCTTCTACGATGTCATCACTGGCTAGGTAGATGGGGGAGAGAGTGAATTTGTCTACTTTGACTTCAAGCAAGGCATTTGACACTGTCTCCCACAACATCCTTATAATGAAAGTATGGGATAGATGAGTGGACAGTGAGGCAGGTTGAGAATGGACTGACTAGCAGAGTTCAGAGAGTGGTGATCAGTGGTGCAGTGTCTAGTTGGAGGTCTGTAACTAGCAGTGTTCCTCAGGGCTTGGTGCTGGGTCCAGTCTTGTTCAATATCTTCATCAATGACCTAGATGATGAGATAGAGTGCACCTTCAGCAAGTTTGCTGATGATACAAAGCTCGGTGGAGTGGCAGACACACTGGAAGGCTGTGCCGTCATTCAGCATGACCTGAACAGGGTGGAGAGTTGGGCAGAAAGGAACCTACCTGATGAGGTTCAACAACAGCAAGTATAGAGTCCTGCACCTGGGGAGAAATAACCACACGCACCAGTATAGGTTAAGGGGATGACAGGCTGGAGAGGAGCTCTGCAGAGAAAGACCTAGGCGTCCTGGTGGATAACAGGTTGACCATGAGCCAGCAGTGTGCCCTGGTGGCCAAGAAGGCCAGTGGCATCCTGGGTTGCACTAAAAAAAGAGTGGCAAGCCGGTCAAGGGAGGTGATCCTCCCCCTCTACTCTGCCCTGGTGAGACCCCATCTGGAGTATTGTGTCCTCTGCTGGCCTCCCCAGCTCAAGAAAGACAGGCATCTCCTGGAAAGAGTCCAGTGGAGGGCAACAAAGATGATAAAAGGCCTGGAGCGTCTTCCCTATGAGGAGAGGCTGAGAGACATGGGTCCCTTCAGCCTGGAGAAGAGAAGGCTGAGAGGGGATCTGATCAGTGTTTATGAATATCTAAACTGTGGGAGGCAACTGGACAAGGCCAAACTCTTTTCAGTGGTGAGTAGTGAAAGAACAAGGGACAATGGCCAAAAACTAAAACACAGGAAGCTCAGTTCAAACATGAGAAAGAACTTCTTCACAGTGGGATGACAGAGCACTGGAACAGGCTGCCCAGAGAGGTTGTGGAGTCTCCTTCTCTGGAGACATTCAAGACCTGTCTCGATGCCTACCTGTGCAGCCTAGTATAGAGCAGTTGCTTTGGCAGGGGGGTTGGACTCAATGATCTCTAAAGGTCCCTTCCAACCTCTACCAATTTGTGATTCTGTGATTCTGTAATTTACAGTGAATAAGATCTGGAATGCCAATTCAGTGGTATTCATAAAAGCTTGAGCCATGTATTTCAGAAGAAAGAACAGCAAGAGTTAAATGAATGATGCTATTTCTCAAAAGACAAATTCTGGGAAGGTGGGAGAATAAGTCAGCACACATTACTATGTGTTATGTAGAAATCTCATCCACAATGAGTTACTAATGACTATTCAAATCAATTTTAAAAACTTTCTGAGGCTGACTTTAAGACAACGGCTAATACTTACACTTTGGGGGGCCTGTAGGGTGGGAAAGTCATAATAAAAAAATGACCTTGAGGAAAAATTTGAAGAAAAGAAAGACTGTCTTAGTCTAGGTTGCTCTTGAATCACATTATTTCCTCAGGCATTAGTGCAATTTCTTAATTACCATCTGAAACTTTTAATAAGAAAGAGGAGATAATAGAGAACATATAGGATATTTTTCCAAACTTTAGAATTCATTACAAAAGTATCAGCCAGATAAATAGCAAAGTCATTTTAGTCTATTTCCACGCTATGTGAACAGTCAATTCCCAATAGCATTTCCAAGCAGTGCTCAGCTTCCCAGACACATGTTGGTAGTACTAAAAATAGCAAGTTTTATAAACTTAGTATATAAGTGATAATGAATAAACAAAGTAGAAATAATTTTTAAAGTGCAGGTTCACATGCTTTGGCCAGTACTTGTGGTTCTTGTAATTTGTCAGCCTCAGTATTTCAAAGATGAGACTCATTTGTCCTGCAGTTTCACCTTTTTTTTTTTTTTCTACTAACCATAAGGCTTTAAATAAAAGCAATCCTGTTATGTGACTATCTCAAACAGGACACAAAAATTCGTATATCTTGAAGTGTAAAGGTACAAAATCAGAAGGAGCAAAGTGAGAGACAGTAGCCTGTGTGGACACAGAACTCACTGATTTTGGCTACCAGATTATTTTCATAGCAATCGAAATAGCATTTTAAATTTCTTACAATAATTGACCATGTTTCAAGTGGCCCCTTCAATCTGATGAGGTATTCTGACCTATTACTAAGATATGTTTATGTTACATATGTGTGCAGCAAACAGTGAAAGTTCCCACTTTGATGGTTATTTACCGAGAAAGTGTTGCATTCCTTCAGTTAATCACCTTTATTGTAATACTTTTAATATTATACATCTTCATTTTATATCAAGATTATGTTATGTTATGTTATGTTATGTTATGTTATGTTATGTTATGTTATATCATGTCATGTCATGTCATGTCATGTCATGTTATATTTGAGCATAGGAGGGTCTGTGTTAATATAAGGAAAAACTTTTTCACCGTGAGAGTGACAGACCACTGGAACAGGCTGCCCAGAGAGGTTGTGGAGTCTCCTTCTCTGGAGACATTCAAAACTCGACTGGACACGTTCCTGTGTGATGTCCTCTAGGTGGTCCTGCCTTGGCGGGGGGGTTGGACTAGATGATCTTTTGAGGTCCCTTCCAACCTCTAAGATTCTGTGATTATACAGGCTAATATTCAAAAGCACTCTGAGCTTCCTCAGTTCCTGTAAGAGATTCCTATCTATACAATACCACCAAACTCTAATTAGAAAATTAGAAATAAGCACAGCTTTTTATGTGCCACACTGTGTCCTATGCGGGTCAAACCTTACCATAGTTCTGTAGTGTTAGCCCATGAATCAGTAAAAGAATTTCACCTTCCTATCTTCTAAACTAACCTGTTTGGTTTACAGAATGTTATTGCTTTCCAAAGTAATTAAAGAAATAACTGAAAGCCTCATATCAAGGTGCTTGCTTGACATTGCTGAATATTGGGTAAAAACTCTTAGGGGTGGACCTATTTTGAGAGTAGAATTGCCCTTAGGAACACAAAAATAGGACATGCACACCAGTAACGATGTTACTGCAAGGAAAATTCACAACAGAAGTGAATAAATATTTCTGTCTCAAGACAATATAGTTCATACCAGAAAATACTATGTTACCTTGAGTATTTTACCAGTTTTCACAGTTATCAGCTAACCAGAAGACTAAGTCGGCTGTCTTATGTGAAATCCTTATCTATATAACAAACTTCGAAAACATAATGATGTCTATCTTTCATCTATTTTCCTTTTTTACTGTAGTATCACTTAGTGTGACTATACAAGGAATTTTACTGGTGTTACATGTTCTTTTTTTTTTAAAGAAAAAAGAGAGAAATAAAAAAAAAAGGAAGAAAATATTTTGAAAACATTTTGCTTTCATTTTCCCCCAATTCTAAAATAAAGTAATTTAAATACGGTACTGGCTGACTATCTACTAGTGTGGAATCAGATTCTGACACTAAACACTGTAATTACACCCAAAAAAAGCAGAGAAATAATATATTCATAGTTCCACATATAATTAAAGTTACTCTTTATTTAGAATCTCCTAATATTCATATGAATAGATATAAGGCTAAGCATACAGCAAAATTGGGAGGAATTTACCCTTTTAATAGTAAAATTATTTTACTGAAATGAAGATGGGAAAAGCAAGAGTAATATTAAATACGTTGTTTCAATAGTTGTTTCATTTCAGATGTTTTGTTTCATTTCAGAGCTGACTACGACTCTCTAGGTTAGTTCCAGGTAAGAAACTATACTATAAGGAGACATGTCAGTGTGGGAGAGGCTCATTGGGATTTTAATGTCTGCTTAAGACACCCTTTCTTAAAGGTAAAAGTTATTAGACCTTTATATCTTAGTCTCATCTTCAATAAAGATGTCCTCCATCTTTTCTTTATTTTACAAGGCCAGGAAATTCTCCTCTAATTTTTGACCTTGAAGCAGAAGTTGCTTCTAAGTACTAATGGAATTTTCCCAATTTGGATATCTAAATGAAATATTGAACTTTTCCTCTGAGTCCTAAACCAATTCTTTTTTCTCAGTGTATAAGCTTTTCATGATTACTTAATTCACCATTCTATGTAAAAAGAAAAAAATTGCAAATATGACATTGAACTTTTTTTTTTTAAAATGAGCTCAGAGTGCTTGGATAGGATTCATTTAGGTCAGTATTCTATATCTAACAGGACCGTCTCACAGATGAGTGGATTTGTCATCATTAGGCAGTAGTAAGAAAGGTAATTGGTACAAAAGTTAAATCTATTTTCTTTTTGGTGCAATACTGGATCATCTGCTTTTGATTTGGTTGTCTTATAACAGCAATAACATGACTACAAGAACACATTTAAATATAAATTGCAAGCAGTGAGAAATAAATTTTCTAAATGTTAGTGAATAAAGCACAAACCCAGCTAATTCTTAGAACAGTAATCATTTTCATATATTTCTGGTAAGACAGACCGGAGCTTAGCTGCAACCATTATCAGTGTCATTGCAGACAGTAGAATATTTGCAATGTTAAGGAAAAAAAACTATCTAAGATAGAGTTTCTTAACAGTTGATGCTATTGTCCAAATAGTTGCAGTGTTTAAAATAGTTTTAATTATTAATTTACTGATTCATCAGCTTTTTCAATTCAAAGATATTTTTCAGTTCTTGAGTAAGGGATCAAAAAGATCCAGCCAAACCCTTCTGAAGGTAAGGAAGAGTCTGATACCATGCTATTTCACTTCAGATCAGGCCTTACTTGCCCAAACATGGAGAGGTAAGATAGTTCAGACACCTCTGTTTCTCTTGTTGCAAGTTACAGCATGCTTTCTTTCATCTTGATGCATTTTTCTTTTATATTTATATAGTATATAAGTAATGCAGCCTGCCCACTAAGTCTCTTTTCTGTCTAGTCCCTCCTTACGGAGGCTTCTCCAACTGTGAAAGCTCCCATCCTGGCCATCTTCTTCAGTAACTTTATCACACCACAAAAAGCAATTTGTGAAACCCCAAAAATTAATTCATTAGTTACCCGAAGAGCCACACAAATGTATAGCTGTCATCCTCATCCCCTCTCCCACCTGACCACCCTTCACCTTTTCAGTTCCTCCCTCCTTACTGCTTTCTAATCTGAAGGAGGCACTGCTTTCATACAGGAATGATGATAAAGAGAAATGATTGCTCTATCTTAAGCCAGATCTCTATGCAGTTATACCAGAAAAAAAATACTGAGTTGGTTACAAGCAATGACATACAAGTAAGTAATTACCTTATGCATTATGTACAAACCCAGGCACAGGTTCCTCCTGCTGTTTAGGCAGTTGCAAATTTAAGGCATTAAACCAAGCAGTTCCTTCACAGGATGATGGTAATAAAGTGGCTCCTGACATACTCTAAACTAAATAGACCTGTCAAAGCCATTTGGTGTGTGAGTGTCATCTGGTTAATTTTCACATACTTGATTTCCTGCTGCCATTAGAACAGTGAAATAGTTTGTAGACAAAGACTCAAAATCAAAAATTTCCCATATATACCAATCAAGCATGCATTCCTTGGTATCCGTTGACTTTTTCAAGGTATTTGTGCATCTCATCTTAACAATAAAGATAACACAGGCTTAGAGCCATCTACTGGATTTCTCAATCCTGCCTTGCTGCATGGTGCATCAAGCATACAACAACCCAGCATCTTCATTGTGCTCAGCTTTAGGAAGAGGCATTAGACCCAAACAAAACACAACACATGGCAGCCAGAGGCACTCACATCCATAAGGAACCTCTTGTAATCAGTAACCTTGTTTTGCACTTACAGTCATTAAATGAAGGAGGGAAGAGTAGGGCTGTATGTAAGGAAAAAAAAAATAATCTTTCACAATGAGTGCAATTAAGTATCAGGAAATGTTATCCAAAAAGACAATGGAACTTCTGTCTTTGGAGATTTTCAAGACCTGGCTGGACAAAGCCCTGAGCAACCTGATCTAGATTCAGTGCTGGCTCTGCCTGAAGTGTGTTAGATTGAATAACTTCCAGAGGTCTCTCCTAACCTGAACAATTATATGACTTTGTCAATTGAATGCTGGCAAAAGAACAGGATTGTCCTAATGCTGCACAGAGCCTAAAGCTACAGAACTCTTCTCTTGTACAAGTGAAAAAGGACTTTTTTCCTTTAAAAGAATAAATGCTAATAACAGGAATAAAAGCATATCTGATATTTTACATTAACACCTCCAAATCTGCTTGAATTCCCATTCTTTTATACCACAAGGAGTACATCAAAACCGTCTATAAAAATTCTGTACTTGTTCAGTAAGGAAATACCTTAAGCTTTTTCGTTACATCCTTCTTAGTGGATTCATTCTCTTGTAGAAAGGATCTATTTTCTGTTGAATATTCAAAAGCAGTATTAGTTATTACTGATGAAAAGGCAGAATTTCTGAGGGATGGGTCTTCTGATGTGGCTGCAAGAGGACGAAAGTTCCAACACTTGTTTCTGTCCTGGGGATGTCCCACTAAAGTGGTCTTGCAAATGTTCTCTGTTACAAGCCTGTACAATCAGACTAGTGAACCAGAAGTAAAAAGTGCTGTCAATACAAGGCAGCTACAGGGGGAAAATAAATTTCAGCTGATCCAGAGTCACATGTGAACAAAAGCAAATTAATTCAATAGTTCAGAAAAACACCACACAAAGAACAAGAAAAGAAACCCTATATAAAATATCCAGAACAAAGCAGAAACCCCTGAAACCCAATGTTTGTATGTCGGCCATCTACTTTTGATGTTGCTGTTAATTATTACTAAAAGCAACTATGCTGCTAAAAGCTTCAGCATGATCTTGGCTCCCATTCATGTTGTCATTGTGTGGACTGCTGTTTAAAGGTTATTAATCTACTCATTTCTACTTTATACTGCACATAAACTACAGTAGTGACTAAATATATATCTCAAAAATAAATGTGCTTCATTACGATATCTCAAATATTTGGTAAATCACGGTTGATAAGTGGACTGCTGATTGGAAGACAAAAACAAAAGCAAAAAAATACTTCCACATAAAGAAGTTAGGAAATAGTTATTTTGGGGATAGGTTATGAAAAGGTTGTCAAAGAAAACCTGCGTGAACACATCTCCCAGTGGGTGGCTTTGCCACATAAAGGATTTGCGGTTGATTCTACCATTCCTTCTGTTCAAGCAGAAACAGACATCACAGTCAGAAGGTGGAAGAATGGAAGAAATTTATTTAGTCATGTGATTCAAAGAACTCTAATTTAACTCTGCCAAAATACATTTTTAAACAAATTAGGGCCCAAAAGCCCTAAGTAATGTTAAATCCATGGCTTTCTTTGGTAAACTAATACAAAGTACTCAGTGATGAGTATTTTACAATAGAATTTCTCTACCTTATGTCCAGGACCTTGGACCCAGGTTCTTGTGCTACAGTATTAGTGAGGTTGACCCTAGGTTATCACATCTTCCCTCACTGGCTCAGAAAGCATAACCACTGCACTGGTCACATGGCAGCTTTTGACACAAGAGACTAGATTTGCAGAGCTCATTAAGCTTTTTGTCTTAAGGCATATTTCACATCTGAAGACATTTTTGAATTCTCTTCACTTTGAGAACACAAAGAGCAAAGACTGGACACAATGTTCGCCAATATAGTTTACCATTCTTCTGGCCATCCTTCTGTCACTGTTTATAGATGAGTCTTGTATTTAACAACATTAAGAGGCACATTATTACACTGCAACAGCTTACCAAAGGATAACACCTAGTCATCCTCATTATTTGTTACTACAGCACCTCATGTCATCTGTGAGTTTAAAAGTCAGACTTTCACCTGCATTTACTAAATATCATTGCATCAAAAATGAATATTTAAGGAGCTCCAGTAGAAAGAGCACATGTCACTTGACTTACTAGAAACAGCTTTTTTTTGAGATCAGTGAACTAGTTTTTATGCAACATATATCCTGATTAAAACATTAGGTAATTTCAATACAAAGGTCAATAGTAATTTCATTACAAGGGTTTCACAACTAAAAATTTTATTTAACTTAAATACTACTTTCTTCCCAACACACACATTTCTTAAATTAAATTAAGATTTCTTCCATAACTAAACATTTTAAGATTCTTGCATTCTCCTAGTATCTACTTACAGTACTTAATTCTACTTTTTTCTTATTAAACTTTCACCATCTGCTCATTTAATTTCGATGCTCTTAGAAGCAGTTTCATTCCCTCAGAAACCCTCCCTAAGATACTTTAAGTTCATTCACACTCTGACCTCAAAGGAAAGTCTAAGTAGTTTACAGAAATGACAAAAATTTTCATTCTGTTGAAGTAGAATAATCAATCTGTTGGAGCAGAGGAAATCCCCTTAAAAAAAATAAATTTGAAACTTCTTTAAAAGAAAAAAAAATAGTTACTTCTACTAAGATTTTGCCCCAAAATTTATTTATAAGGATTCAGTTTAAAAGGTTAAATTTTTTAAAATATTAAAAAATCAACCTTTATAGGTGGAAGGACTGCCTTGGTCCACATTTTGGTTTTATTAGACTGTTAACACTGCCTGAGTCACACCGGACAAGTCAATATACAATATTTCCTGCTTTCTTTTTAACAAAGTTTGTGTCTTCTGTAATGTCACTGAGGTTGAACAAGTTACCAAACCTGCTTTGCATATGACTTTGCTCAGGTATTTCAGAATGACGAAAGTTTTCAGTGCAACATACAACATACAGTACATCTCTCATCTCGTATTGCTTTCTAGTTAGACGTGCTTTATTTGGTCTATTATGCAAGAAACTCCCAATTGGTGGCAATGGGAGTTCAAAGCAAAATAAAAAAAGAATATGCAGTGAAAATCTCCAGTACAGATAGGAGGGAAGAATTTTCTCTTAGGCTGATAAGAGTAAATCAACAGCTGCACATGTCACATAGAAATATAGAGAAAATTTCATTCCAGGAACAAAACCTTCTCGGAGGCAGGCAATCTATACAACCTCTGTGACATCAGGAAGAGTTTTATAGGATGTGACTGTTCCTTTTATTTCTGTAGGGCTAATACAGGAAGGTTGAGGGGATGCTGTGTACAGAAAAGCCATTATATTTGAAATATTGAACTAAATATAAAATAGCCTCTTGTCATACCAGAAGTTTCTATTTAACATACCTCTGAACTTGTTCTTTCTGTGTATAAAAGCCTTGAAACTCAGTAAATAAATTCAACAAATTCTTCTATATAAAAAGTATAAGCAATTTTTTTTTCTTTTTTCCTCTTTAGGTTGCAAGCTATTTCATATGAAGCAGCACTACAAATAATCATCAAAAAAGGTAGAAAATAGTCCAGCAAACATGAAAATCTGTAAGTTTTGGCTTATAGGTGCACTCAAAAATATCCAAGTAAAATTCCAGTTTGTTTATTTCAGAGACTACTCAGTAGAAGTCATGATTTAAACATTTTACTACTGTATATGTATATGAGCATATGGCAAGACTACCAAGCATCCATCTTCAAGTGCTCATGGAGTCCGAGGTCTAGAGTAGTCAGTCTCCGGGGAGATTAAAGTAGATATCTTTGTAGTTGTTAGTTGCCACTGTGCAGAGAGAAACTAAGATTTATTGATTTAAAGAATACTGTACGAAGCATTGAGAATGAAAAGAATTATAAAGCTGTTTTTACTATTTGTAATTATAATTTTTATTTATTTATTTTAGTGGACAAAGTGCTCTTAGCAATGTAAGATTCTGAAACTGTCAATGTGTTTTCACATTGAAAAGCTACATGCGCAACAGAAGTTATCTGCAGACAAATGACATATTAAGCCTGCAACATAATCTTCAATTGTTTCTGATCACTGACAGGCATATTAGCTAAGTGTTGGATAGCTTCCCACGCAAGTCATTAATTCAGAAAACAATTTACTAAGAATGTATTTTGAAACAATAGCTATAGTTCCATACCTTTAGATCACTCACATCAGGGATTTACATTGTATAACAGGCAGACAGTGGTTAAAATGGGAAAAGTCAGTTTGCATAAAAAGCAAAGGCAGAAATTACTATTTTCAGAACATGAATAGTAATTTCATGATAACATTATTTCTGATAATCAAATGGGAGATGACTTTTCAACAATTAGTAACTGAAACACAGCAGAGCAAATTAAAATCTTATTTTTACCAATACTCAGGTTGTTATAGTAACCTAGCAGATGAGTTCAGATAATTGTTTCTCAGATACAGAAATTTACCAGACCTCTGCATAGCCATCAAACCAGAAAATTTCAAAATATGCATCTAAGTATGCTACCTCTCAGTCACCCAGTAAAGGCCAATTTATTCCTGGGAGGGCCTCACTGACGTCAGCCAAGATTAGTGAGTGCCACTAGATGTGAATCATCAGCCAGCTACCTCCTGTCTCTGTGCATTTCAGTCACATCAGAAGCTCGGAACAGTTCCAGGTATTCCTGGGGGAAAAAAAAAAAAAAAAACGAATCACAGAGCTACCATAAAATGAGGACAAACTTTAGCTCTACCTACTTATAATAAGTTAGAATGCCTTTTGTATGTGTTTAATTGAGTGCTGAAATGATACCTTAATACTCAAATACTTTGAAAATGGAGCTCCATTAGAGTCTCAGCAGTTTTCAAGAGCTAACATCCTACTTAACTTCACTCAACAAAAGCTGCGTGCTTAAGCTTTTATTTTAGTCTTGAACATGTGAAAAAAAAGATTTATTCACTGACAACCTTCCCCACAAGTGGTACTAATGGAAGGTTCAAAAAAGCATATTACAGAGTGTATAACGTTTCTTAAAGTCAAGTTCAGAAAGGGTTGTAAAATTTCTTATTTAATCTCCTGTATATCACAAGCCATTACATTTTACCCCACTCCACTCATATTAGACTCAATAATCTTAGGAAGATTAAACCATTCCTCAGAAGATAACCTTTTACTAGAATTCTTGTTCTCAGAAACTGGCTAAGTGAGAAGTGCTTAGAACCCTTCATATATGTATTTGATTCTACAAAAGAACTTAGAAAATCTTGTTTTCCCAGGTCAGCCTGGTTGAATATAATTTTTTGACATAAAATTTCCACATTATTTTGATCCTAAACACCTGAAAAGACCTACTAGTAAGGCATCCAAGGAGACTGTCTACAATATATTCAAGTCAATTCCTTTGGTTTCCTGTCCCATATTTTGGCAAATCCAAAGTGCTTCAAATCATATATTGGAGACAGAGAATGATAAAAAAGAAAAACTAAGTTGTATTAAATGAAATGTTCAGCTTCCCACACATCGGTTTAAACTAGTTTCCACATGACCTTCACATGCAATGTATGATTTTTTGGATGATCAATTAAAATTTCTTGAAAACTTTGTTTTATCTAGGATATGAAACAAGTAATAAGACCAGAGGACCACAATTCTGACAAATAAGAATTTCAGTAGGTGCAAGCAAGAAAAATTTATTTGTCATCCACTGATAATTCTTCTCCATGCAAAACAAGGATGATAAGGTAAGGGCATACAGTCCAAACCACAATTTGTGCCTGTGCTTTCTTCCATCGTGTATTTACCTACAGAGTCTTTTATTTCCTTATACTTTCCTTTGCCATTATATATAATACCTTAAATTAAGTCTTTAGTTCTGAATTAATCTTCAGAAGACTTCATAAATAAACAACTGTGGCTTCCATGGGTTTTATATGCATTTAGACAATTTTATTTCATCTGAACAAAGCTCATAATTCAATGTGTAATATAAAAATTCAAATAACAGTTTTCATCATAACAGATTGCTAACCCACAAACATTAAAAAACAAACATGCTTCAATGAATAATATGATCAAACACGTAATTTAACTTCAAATACAACTGACAATGGGCAAAACAAAATTGACAATGCAAGACAAACACACATTATATATCTTATGCATTTTACCCACAGTTTTTCTCATCATTCTAAATAAAAGCAAAGTAATGTGCTAAGAACAGAATCAGCTGATGCCTAAAAAGCCTTAAATTAAAATAAAAAAATACCAGTTTTGTGTCCCAACCATTATCCAGTAATCAAAATTTCAGTGTGCATCAGTAAGGAAAACAATAGAACAAGCTGTATTTCACATATTGATTATTCCGCATCTGAGGTCAAACCTGCATTTCTTATTTGGTTGTTTGTTAGTCTAGACTTACAGTGACTTCACATATCACTGCCTCTCAGCTCTTACCCTTGAACCAGCATTCCACTGTTTGCCTTGCAAAGAATAATGTTTAAGGGCAGAATCAGAGAAATCCAAGCTTTTTCTTCTGTGAAGAAAAGACTCTACTCAACAAACTATCCAGATTTCTTCCTAATGAAGCAAAACTATGAGCCTCAAAATCAATACAGGATCATGGTGATCACACAGAACCAAATCTACCTGTTTTTTTTAAATTTCAAAGGTTTTGTCAACTCAAGCATCAAGATTACAAAAGTGTAATAAAAGAACATACCTACAAACCATTGATTCTAAAGTAATCCCAAGTGAAACAAAACCATTGAAAAAAAAGAAAATAAAACAATTGTTTCTATATTTACACTGTACAACTTTAAGGTCTCATTGATAGAAACAAATGGTTCATACCTTGATTTTTTATCTTTTGGGAGGATAAATTTGAATTTGGATATTCACAGGGATAAAGAAAAAGGCAGGGAGTATAAATAGATACAAAGTAATGCAACAGTATGGAAAAAATATTGACTGGTTCCCCAGGTATGGATAGTCAGAAATGCTGTTACATCTCTGTTTTAATGAAACTACAGTACTTCAAATTCTGTCACTTATGTGACGGCATAGTACTCTGTGTTGCAGTACCATACAAAAGATTTTAACTTGTCTAATACCTACACAGTCATCTGTCATGTCTTCAGGGATAGGACATAAAACACATTGTAATTAAGGTACATTGATAGCATATTGTAATTCAAGGTATTGAGATTACGTGATCACGCACGTCACTTACTTTTCACTGTGGAATCCATAATTCAAATACAATAGCAAATATTTTTCTTTTTTAATCGGCAGAAACTAAGACATACCTAGATGTTTACTATATCTTCATTCTAACTGTGTTGATATTCCAGAACAACAATCAAAAAATGCCTTTGAAATACATTCCAGGTAAAGTAAGAAAACCAAACCAAAACAAAGCCCCACTGAAATTTTCTTAACACTCCACCCCACAATTAGTTACATCAAGGCATAAAAGAATAGTTATTTAATTGTAGTTACTGAACTTCTCACTACTTAAGCAAGGAAGCAGCATTAAAGATTGATTAAGGGAGATTTATCTGAAGAAAGACACTTTTTCCTGTATTTGTGTGCATTGACAGGGGTACTTGCCAGAATCCTAGAAAAACAGATCATACTTTTTCTGTGCACTTTTTCCACAGGCTGCCATTTCAATGACATTTAACATTTCGCACCACAACGCAGTTACAAAAAGATAGAACAGATGTTTGATGGCATGGAGGGCAACAGAATCCAGATAAATGTTTTGATCTGGAAAAGGAAATCCTTTTCTTACCAGCAGCCACTATGAAATGAAGAAAATTATTGAAAATGCTTTAAAGGGTCTCTAACTATCAAAAAGCAGCGGCAAATATATAAACAGACATTAAAAACAAACAAACAAAAAATAAACAAACCAGCTGCAGAATAATGTAGGTAGCTTATCCTTCAGAGCTGAAGAAAAATCCAGCAGCAGTTGGCCAGTTCTACTCTTTAAATGAAGTATGATGCTGAAGTGCTTAAAGATCTGGGGTTGCACTCAGAGCTATTTTTTAAACCAATAGATTAGAAATACAAAACAGAAAGTAAATAAGAAAAAAGTTAGAACAGTAAAAAAGAAAATTGTTAAAAACAAACCAGTGCTCAGATTTGCAAGTGCAGGCTTGCAAATGCAGGAGTAAATGCAGATTCTTCTCCTAGAGCTGCATATAAGCTATGGTGGTGATCTGTCAACTGTCTTTCTTATAATCACATTCATAACTAGATGATGAAAGTGAAGCTCAATATCTGTTATGAAATTGAGTGAAAACAGTTAACTAGATTTGAGGACTAGCCTGACACAAACTGCCTTGATAATTTACAACAGTAGGTCTTAACAGATTAAGTAGTTTCAAGTTGCTAAACTATGAGATATGGTTCTTTTAAGGACATCAGGTCATTGTAACTATTTAAACTATTGCAACAGGAGAGCTGGTAGGGTTTTGCAAAATGCTTGGTATATGGATTCTTAAAGGATAAACTAGCATCTGCAACTACCCCTGATTTCAATAAACATAAAAATTCAGACCTTAAAGCTACCCCTGAAAACAGTTTAAATTTTCATTTTTCATTTTAAAAAAAATAAATCTGCTTTGTACTCTTTATTCTCTTTACTCAAAATATTCCAAATAAATTGTTGATAAATTGAACTCATTCTAAGTATGTGTCCTATCCTAAACAGGAACTATAACAGAAAAAGCTCTTTTCTCCCACTTTTTTATAGCTTTGAAGTTCTGCTTTTTGGCCACATGGGAGCAAACTTTATGTTTAATTCAGTTATATGAAAAAAAAGAGACCAAATACATAGTAGAAAATTTCTTCAAAACCTGATCATATATCAGGTAACAACCAGGTAGGTAGGGTACCACTTGGCAAGGTCTAAGCTCTGGTGATAATTCCAGTATTTACCTCTTCCAAATACATTTGTTTCTACATCCTGAAATTAAGTTCCCATAAAAATACCACAAAGATACTGTACACTACTATGGATTTCTATAAAAGTTAGCCCTAAGAATTTCTCCCATTTCAGCCCAGTGTGAATTTCTCCCATTAAGAGAACAGTCTGTTGGGATTATGTCTATTAAAGATTTTAAATGATCAGAAAGGGGTAGGGCAGGAATGTTTGAATACCCCAGTTTATTATTCTTTGCATTGATTCTTACTGTCTTGGCACATCAGGCCGGGCATAATGTGATGTGCTTCAACAGAATCTGACAGAGTATGGCTAACACACTGCAAGAGAGGGTGAGATGGAAAACCAAGCAAGCTCCCACCGTCCTCCTGCCCATTTTCCTCTGTTTCCCATGTAAATGAGAAACTCAAAGCTTACCAAGTAAAAACATCCACTCCAAATACCAAGTGACTGAAATTTCAGCCACCCTGATTCTCACAAAAGACATTTAAAAGAAATGAAAATGCACCTGCTCTACATGAAAATTCAAAGAAATATTAACAGGGACTCTTTGTCGTATTAATAGCTGTTGGACATATAAGCTTGATTCAAAACCATTGTGAGTATATGTTATGGTACACTATTAAATTAAGAGACTGGTGTTTTTCCTTCTTCATAGAATATTTTCTCATTTAGTATACAAAATGAATGGTTCTCATTTAGTGAACAGTTATTTGATATGCTATTCTTTCTTCATCATTAATTGGATAGCCCTAGGCCACAGATATCACATATTATTCAAATGCCGTTCTGATGACAAAGCTATTAATTTCCTCATGTGACTTTCTGTGCCACTTATTATTAGAACATCAACCAGAATTTCTATCAAATTCAGCTGCAACTACATATTAGTCTTGAGACCATCATCAGGCTGGCACCCACCACACAAGGAACACATGAATGAAATTCAGAGTTTGTTGGTTTTGTGGGTTTTTTCTTTAAAAAAAAAAAAAAGAAAAAGAAAAAGAAAAGGTAAAAGGTTGGCTTAAGCAGCACTCCTCTCATCACACAGGAGCTGCCTGGGAAAATCAGTTCTATCCTGGCTTCTGTCACAGCTCGCTCTAAAACAGTTTCTTCTTTTTCTTTAATCCTCCTCTACCACAACTATGCAACTACTGGCAAGGCAGAGCAGATTCATGAATGTAAGCTGCTTAAGATGGATTGATAGTAGAGAAAAAATTCTTTTTTTAAAACTGATTCACATTATTTTGCAACTTCTTCCCACAAAAGAGAGCCTTATTTTTTCACAGAGATTGCATTAAAAAGCCCCAAATTTATGCACTGTGCGACAATATATTTGTAATAATAATGTCCAGCGCAGAGCCACGAAGATGATCAAGGGAGTGGAACATCTCCCTTATGAGGAAAGGCTGAGGGAGCTGGGTCTCTTTAGCTTGGAGAAGAGGAGGCTGAGGGGTGACCTCNCTCTAGGTGGCCCTGCCTTGGCGGGGGGGGTTGGACTAGATGATCTTTCAAGGTCGTTTCCAACCCTTGTGATTCTGTGGTTCTGTGATAAGCCTGAGTTATTTTATCTTTACTTCCTTTTTGCTCTGTGAACAGAATAAAAAAAGATATTAAATTTTACTTACAATCCTAAATACAAGAATCAACAAAATGAGAGAAGTAGCATAGCAAGTAGTACTAGCTTTTCCTACAAAACTCAGACCTGATAGATGCAGAGACAGATGTGAGTAGAGAGTCCAACAGAGTTCTAGTAAGTAAACATTAAAATCTATATAAAGAGGAACTTTTTATCCACATTCCTTAGAGATCTTTCTATATAAGCTCTGAGACTTCGGAAATTAAAAAGTGGACAAAAGATAATGAAAAAATATGTGAATTGGGTTCTTGGTTGCCTACAGTGCCGCATCGACCTGTGCTTCCTTTCCTGTACTCATTTGGTTTAGTTCGTTGCTTCTAAAGATCATTGACATCAGATATCTACAGTTCTAGATATCTACTTTCTGTGTACCTTTGACAACCAGGATGATACTATAGGGGTAAGCCTGAGAAGCTCAAAGGGTATGCATGTTTTATAAAAAGAAGTATTTTAACAGTACTAATAATGGTCTTAATGTTGTTTAAAAAAGGATTTAGCATTCTCACATCTAAAGAGTCTCCAGTAAAGAACATTAATGAGAAGAGTTTCCTCTGTTTAGCTTATAAATGTCATCTTATTTCCGTCGGCAATTATTTTAATTGCTGCTGAAATTAATTACATCTATTTTTATATTATCATGAGGCAGCATGATACAAATTGGTTTATAATGTGGAATCGATATTTAATGAGAACTGTGTTATTACAAGTGTGGCAATATTTTTGCTAGAGTTATTATGTCACGTTTATAATTCCACCCCACCCCCCTCTCCTCCCCCTTGCCAGCCAACTTTCCAATTCAAATAAAGCTCTGTACTGCAATTCCAGTATGCAGGGTCTGAGCTACCAATTTCAAAATAAAAGTTGCTGTTCTAAAGGAAAAGCATATCTCTCTCATTGTCTGAAGGCAGTAGAAGATAGTCTCCTGATTCTCAGTACGCTATTTGGTCTATGGAAAAAGAAGTTATCAGACTGCTTCACTAATTCATTAATTCTGCACTGTCCTGTTTGCCAAGGTTGCAACAAAGATATACTGTTATCCTGGTTTATCTGCTGCCTTGCTCCTGGTTCTAGCTATAGTTCCTGGGGCCTGTGATTGCAGCCATGCAGCACAGAGTTGCAGACTGGTTTTCAACACTACAATTCATCCATTTAACCAAAACAGTCTGGCAGACTCAAATGGCAATTCTATTTATTTTTCTGCAGACTTGACACTCTGTGAAGTAAAGAAAGAATGCTTTGCAAGACATGAAGATACCATCTTGAAAAAATAATAGATGAAAAGGGTTAGTGGGCTGAGATTTCAAAAATTGCTCAGAGTATAGGAATAAAACAGATTTTGAGTCACTTAATTTTCGAAATTAATTGCACCAGAATAATACTGAAGGTGTGTATCATTTAAATTCCTTTGTTTAGTTTAATTCTATAGATTTCTCTTTCTCTACAGATCGTCTCCAGAAGAAACCAACTTTATTTCAAGAATGAAGAATTCTGAAGAGTGAAGACTGATCACTATTATGCTACCTTTTAAGAAAGAACTTTTAATTTCCTTAATCAATTACAATATACAGTAATTGAAGGCTGACTCAAAAGACAGAGCTTGTAAAATTAGTGTGGACCTTTTTTTCTGCATTAACTTTAAATACCATTCTCTGTAAAGAAGATACATCACAATGTATCGGATTCGGATGCTCCGAGATGCTGATCCCATTTTTTGCTGGATGGAAATAATAAGCAAGTACCACATTACAGGCATCATCTTATGTTTTCTTTTTTCACTTGGTTTTGCTTGCTCAGTATTAGAGAGTGTGCAACACATTGCTCAAAGCTAGTATTTGAGGATCATCATGCTCTTCTATGCTTAATGGTCAGTATGGAATATAATCCCTACAGACATTATAGGAGATAGAGAGACAGAATTTCCACCACAATAATGTATTTCTGACAGTTCTGATGTTTCTGATCATTATTAGTTCAACACCACTCTCATAAGGAACATCTCTGTTAAATATATTGCCTGCTTGATGGCTGCCACAGGAAATCACTAAAACATAACATTAGTCTTATTCTCAAAGGAGCACTGTAACACAGCAGGTAATATTTAAAGGATGTTAAAGCTGCTGGCAGGGATTTCTCTTTCAGGATTTTCTCACGAAGTTTAGAAACAGCTTAAACTGCTAACAGGCATGCTGCTCCACACTAGCAATGCCTGCTGCCTTGAATGAATAAAGAACAAAAGAGAAGGAGAAAGAAAAAAAAAAAAAGACATTCCAGAGACAGACAACTGTTGCACCCAATATCAGGAGAAACAGCACAATGAAATTAAAATAAAAGAACTATTGAAAAGGTAAAGCAGTCTCTCACATGTAAGTGTCCAGTAGCTAGCAATGCTCTATTTGTATAAACTAGGCCAAATTAAGAAAATTGAAAATGGGTTTGGCAATCCCAGCAGAATCTCCATTTGTCTGCAGCACAAAACCACAATTTGGTACAATTTAGCATGTCTAGCAAGCATCTTGGCTCAAGAGCAGCCTCGGAATAAACTAGACAGTTCATATTACAGAACAGAATTGAAGTGCATTGGCAGAGCTGCGTGGGAGTTGTGTATAAAGCACCTGCTTACATTTTGACTTGCCCAAACCAATGTCATTTACCTTTTGCTAAACTGGCCTGCATAACATTTGGAGCAAGGGAAGCAGAAAAAGGGAAGCAACAGGGCCTTGTATATGAACTTCCAAATACAGTACAACTCATAAATGGCAAACATTAATGGGGTGCTTTTTGACTACTCTGAGCAGAAAATTCACAACATTCATGAACATAAAGGTGCCCAAGAAAAAGGAGTTGTGCAAACAAACAGGCATTTTACCATACACTGGTAAACTCAGACTAATTTGGAATTAAGCATTATTCCATCACCTGTTCCTTTTGGGCTAGACCGGGTTAAGTAGGAGTTACCTTGCCATTTATGTAGCCTCTGAGATGCTCTGGGAGATACCCTGCCTCACACTGTCCACCCAGAGTGAAGCAGGTCTCCCAGAAAGCTAATGTCATCCCTGCAGGACCATACTGGCCAGAGGGTGGCCCTAGACACCTACAGGTAAGCAACCAAATGCCACCAGTAGAGTTCCCTCTGGTGAAATCATACATTTCTTTGAGAAGTCTGTTCATTTTTTGTCCCACTTTACATGTGCGTGTGTGCGCACGAGTGCACGCAAACATGTGTGTAACTCCGAGAAAAAAAATCTGACTTTGGAAAAACTTTACAAATAGAGGTCTTAGTACAGTACCAGTCAAAATCCACTTGAAGGAAGCAGGAATCTTCATGCAGTTCAGTGATTTTTGACCTGGCTAATAAAATGTTAGGAACTAATCAAAAAGTAACTGAACAAGTCTATTTCTACCTCAGAAATTACTTTGCAGAAACAAAGACAGATGTGACACAGAACAAACACAATCCTTGCAAGAAAATATTAAGCTTTCTACTGGCGTTCGAACATTTAACATAGATATGGATTGCGAGCAGATAACCTCCATACAGAACTGAATATCCAAACCAGCTCAACACTTTGACTGTTCAAATTAATCTTACTGCTTGCTTATAACTTATAATAAACCTGGACGTGCCCTACCATCCAGCCAGAGGGTAGCTCCAATATCCATCAGAAATGCTAATCCTCCCAAAGTTCAAACATTTCCCCTAATGACAAATCTTTCAGAAAAAAATCCTGTAAGACTTTTGTTTCCTGAGGCTTCCATTACAGGTAAAGGAGCCTGAAAGTTTCATCACCATTTGAAACCAGCTTAAACAAAAATCTAGCCTAAAAATATATAAATGATTAAATTTATTAATAAGTACGGTTGTGGACAAATTGTTGACAACAAACCTTTTATTTAAATTACTAATACTTCTTTAATCTCTTTTGAAGTTCTATGTTATTAGGAACCCAGCAAAGCGATGAAATAACTGCCTCAGTGTTGCCATCTGGTATTTTAACAGATTTTAAGCTCTTCAAGTATGCAAACACATCTACAGCAAACATACTTAACATTCTACCTTTGATGACTCAGTGTCATTAATGCATAGTGTCTGAGGTTTGATGACAGTCTCATGTATCTCAGTCATACTGACAAATTTGGGGCTAAGAAATAAACATTTAAAAGGACAATAATAGTTTCCTAATTGTGTTTCTGGAGGAATTATGGAAAATATTTTCAATAAAGAAAATGTTTACTCAAAAAAAGAAAGAAGCTCGTTAACAGGGAAAGCATGAATTATAACATTTCATAACATATTGAAACCTTGGTCATGATTCAGTATATGTCTATATTGTGAATAAATTTTAAACAGGAATAGTATTTTAAACATGGCACAAAATCTCACAATCACAATTTTACACAGTGTTCTGAATCAGAATGTGCTTCTAATGGATATATATAATAAAAACTCATCCAGAAACAAAAACACAGAGTAGAGCCATTATATGCACTCACATATGCACTTTAACGGTCATTTCATATATTTTGAGAAAGAAGGGACTACATTCATTGCTGACTCAAATATCATCTCCATTTTATTCTGACATTCCCAACTCAGAATACCATTTTCTAGGAGGTTAAGTGGAATTAAAAGCAGATTCCGTATTTTTATGCACATGATTTTTAGGACAATTCACAGGTGTTTTTTTTTCTTTTCATTCCACTATATGTAACAAACATGACACATGCACAGATGTTTTACAGGCAAATAATAATAAAAAAACAAACTGCTTTTCTATAAAATGTATAAATTAATCTTTATATCATTAAACAATATGAAACAGTCAGGTCTGTATATGGAATGTAGCACATTACAGTGTTAAGTTTTCTGATGAAATAGCAAAATGTGATTATTTATTGAAATAACACCATTTAATCCCTTAAATTAGCCTTCTGGTGCTAATCTTAGAGTTTAAAAAGGTATCCTGTGTCTGGCCATAATTCTTCAGTCTACTTCAAAACCTGCTTGCTCTCTTTCACTTTCTGGCTACTTAATAATCTTCAATTTAAGGATATTACTGCATTGTACAATACAAGCTGCTTCTATGCAAATAACATTGATTGATTTATTAAATCCTGATAGAAAATACAATTCAAATGAATAATCAGTTTTGTTTTGCAGGTCAACAATGAATAGAGACAGACTGTGAATTTATGACCAATTCCAGGTGAAAACAGCATCACTAGAAGTGAAACTGAAGTTGCTCTGAGGAGGTAATTGTTTTTTCACTTACAAATTCAGTGAACACTGATTGACTGTTTTATTTTAGAAAAAATCAATATTGTTATTGGAGAAGAGAGAAAGACAAAATAGTTGTCCATTTGAACAAGTCAATAACAGTAGAAATGCTTAAAAAATTCCTCAAGAGGAATAATTACATTGAGAGGATTTCATTAGTGTGGAGATTATCCTGAAGTAAATTTCAGCATCAGAAGTCAATAGCAACCCTGAGTGTTTTGTCATTATTTTGCCAGTTTCCGCTAGAGACAAAATAAGGTAACTAAAATCTGCTACAGTATTCTGAATACGAAAATAATTCTGTTTCTAAATGGCCATGGGGTTTTTTTTGTTGTTTGCTTATATTATATCTTGCCTGACAGTCAACACAAGGAATGAATTTTCATGTCCACAAAAATTTCTCATTCTGTCCTGTACAAAAAGTTGTAATTCTGTCCCGTACTCAACCATATGTTGTTTAATATCAACTATTAAATCTTGAGCACATGTTTACAGTTGTTCAAACATTTTTGAAGCCTGAATACTCTCAGTCCTACAAGGAACAAAGTTGAGTGGATTAGTCTCTTACTTTAATTTTGGTTAATTTGGAGTCAATTTTCCTATTTAATACTTGGGTTTGTTTCAAGTACTTTTTCATATCAGGAAGCATTAGAATATTGCACCACTTTCAGCTTATGACTTATTAAATATAATATGAATTGGAATGGACATAGATAATAAAGGGATTGATTATGGCTGAGGGAAGGCAAGTTTGTTTGTTTTCTAATTAGCAACCTGGAAGTTGTCATGGTTCACCAGTACTACATATATATATATATATATGCTACATTTTTGTTCAGTCTTGCTTTGTTGGTCTTAAATTCTTTGGTTAGTTGTATCACATATATACTTAATAAAGGCGGAGAGAACATATATTAAAGATTAACTGTGAGATACCCTTAAATTTTAATATTGCATTCAGTTGTGATTAGAAGTACAGTTAATAAGCATGCATGTTTATAGCAGTACTCCAAGCAGCACCTCTAAGCTACATGTAGAAATCTTATCCATGTATTTGGAGACCAGCATATGTTCCTGAAAAGTTAAAGTTGTTCTTTACCCAAGGTTGGAAATGTTTTTAAATGAAAACAAAACAAAACAAAACAAAACAAAAACAAAACCCAAAACAACAACAATAAAAAAAAAACCTTCAACACTAGACCTTATAAGAAGTAGAGATGACTATATCCAATAGAAACAGATGAAAATAATGAGGTTATTTGTTCACAAAAATAATTTAGTCCACTAAGTGGCTTCATATGAGTTTTTCTACATATTACCTACAATAACAATAAGTGTAGCCTTATTTGTAGATGTTGTCCAAAACAATAAATGCATCCCCTCCTGCCCCAAGATAGGAGTGTCTGTATTGGTATTTAACATAATTTCACTAATCTAATTAAATACAGTCATTTAGTTCATCTGTAGAAGTTTTTCATACTTTAAAGCCTCACAGATTTGGACTCAAACTATTGCATAAAATAACAAAAATTATATGAAGTTCTCTAGACTGAAGCCAGTCATTAAGCATGTTGCTTACTCCCCCTGCACCCACTCATGAAAGAATGTTACTAAAAGCTTTTAAATCTTACAAAATTAATGTTAAATATTCAGTTATTTCCACACAAGGTTTGCTTCATTCCAAATTCAGAGGTCCATGTCTCAGTTCTTATTTCTAGAGCCAGATTTATTTGACAACATTAAAACATTAAATTGTTTGGGCTCAATGCTCAATAATAATTATCCTGCCTTTACTTTTTTATAGGTAAAGACATTCAGACTGTAAATCTCTCTGAATGAAGCACCTGCACTCAGCACTAAAGCTTGTAACTAGCAAACATACTCCAGTAAACACCTGCTGAAGATCTTCATACTCTTTTCTCATTCAGTATCTCTTTTTCTAACAGCTCACTAATATCAAGATGCTTTGTTTTCTTTTAAAATCTATTCCTTGCCCACAGCGACCAACCTATTATTATGAGGCTGAAGGGTAATAAGGTGAGCTATCAGACTGTCTTCACAGATACGGTTTTGGGGGAATGACACTTCAAAATTCTTTTTTAAGAATTGCTGCTCTAAAACTCAGAAACCATTTAATCTATACTGGGTCCTGATTTACATCAGATCTCTACAGAGTACTTATTAAATTAATCAATTGATGTTGTATGTCTTCAAATCTAAGAGTCATCTTCACATGTGTGATCAGAGATCACTTCTTTTAAGTAGATAAGAAATATCTTCATGGAAGCAGACGAGTTGTCTCCTCTCTAGGAAAGAGAGCTTTGTGTCCCAAAATTTCATTTAGCAAGGAAGTATTTGGATGAGTATCACACCAATTCATCTATATTCCTTCTCTGGTCAAGAGAAATGGAGTCAATTAGCAAAGCATTGCTCACTGACTTTTCATCTAAATTACCTCTTGCGGTATCTTGCTCTTTTTCTGTTACCTGTAAAAGCAGTTAGAGAAGAGATGGGGAAAATGCCATCTAGCTTGACTATATTTATTGCCTACTAGATGGTAGGACAGTAACATTCAACTCTTCCTTTTCTTTCCCCTTTCCTAATTGCTGCTGTGACCGAAAGATCACCTAGTCAAACATCCCCTAGATCAACTTTTATGTCACTCACATACAGTCACATGAAATTTGGCAGCTTACTTTTAGCTAATGCCTTCCAGGATGCAGACGACTGGGCTTTTTTGAGAGATGCAGGATCCACTACTGCTTGTTTCAGGGCTTAATCACTTTCACTGTTCAAAATGTGTTCATTGGTTTGATTCCAGTTTCTGTCTCTCGGTTTTGTTATGTCTTTCTCTGCTTGGAAAATTACAAAGTGCTTAAGCAACTGGCTTTTCCTCCCTATGAAAGTAATTATAAATTGCAATAAAGTTACTTCTCATGCTTTTCTCTCAAATGTAAAGTGTGAGCTTTTTATGTATCTCTCTGATAAACATTACTCCTGCTCCTTGAATCACTCTTTTCTGCAACTTGCCCAATTCCATAAGTTGAATTTTAAAATGCAAATGTATGATCTGTATATGGCATTGTGATTTTCATAATGCCAAATTTGTACTCAACCGAAAAGGTCACTTCTCTTTTTTAACTTACTCCTTCTCTATTTATACAAGTGGGTGGTGGAAACACACATCATGACTTAAAACCAGTTATGCAACTTCTGCGATCTCTTGAAACTGCTTAACATATATAATTCCTTTACTAATTTAGGAGTTTGTCTGCTTAATTTCAATCACTTGTTTGCAAGATTTTAATGGAGGGAAGTATAACCTAAACTGGACCATCACCACTTTTCCCTGATAGATCCCCATTAATACGACTAGAACCTTAAGAACAAACTGCAAATTCTTGCTTAGAAAAACTCCCAAATATAAAAATATCTACATCATGAGAAACATAACCACAAACTGTACTTACCTCTTTATGTGGAATACACAACTCCTTCTATCTTACATGCAAGAGGTTGTTTTTTAAAAAAAAAAAAAAAAAAAAAAAACAAAACAAAAAAACCAAACCCCACATTTTATTCCAAAGGAATAAAGCAGACCCAGATTTAACTTTCATTTAACATGATTTGGCTAACATTGTTATGATATCCATTGCTGTCAATTATACATTCTGCACTGTGTAGCTGAAACAATTTGCATAGAATAAATTACTAGTCATTCTGAAACCATTTTCTCATAGCATAGTACTCTAAATGTGCTATAATTGCATCTGATATCTCTCTGACAGGTCTTGGTATTTCATACCACTGAATGAACAAAACATGCGCTCTATCCAACAGGATGCATTAAGAATAAAATGAAATCTGGCATTTACATGCCACTTCCATTGATATTCATGCAAGAAAATATTGTAGTTTAGCAACTCAGTCCAACATTCCTCAAAGTGAAAGGGAAGAGTCACAGGAACATCAGCGACAGCTGGATCATAAACAGAGGCCTGGCAGAGGCAAACTACCTGTGGCACATGAAAATGAGACACCAAGCCAAGCACCCAAACTGGATGGCAGGGCTGTTCTTAACAGTGTTAGTCTCTCTTGCACTGAATACATAATAGCCTTCTGCCTAAGTTCAAACAAGTAACTGAGTCCACCAATAAATTATTCAGGCATTCCTACGCTGCAGGTTATGGGACAGACATGTTTCTTTGACTGTCAGCACATATACCCCATCAGAATTCTTGCAGCAAATTTCTCCTTTTGAATGAGACCAAAGTCCATTTCATTCCTCCTTTTTTGGTTTTTCTTTTTTTTTTTGAGGGGTTGGAGGGGTTTTTTGTGTGTGTGTTTGGGGTTTTTCGGAGTGTTTTGGTTTTTGTTTTTGGGGGGGTTTTGTTGGTTTTGTTTGTTTGTTGGTTGGTTTTTGTTGGATTTCTTTTTCCTTTTTTACTTAGTGTTGTGGTAACATCCAGTGTCACTCAAGACCAAAATAACAACAGAAGTTTTTATACTATCAAATGAATGAGATTTTTAAGAATTTTGCTGACATATAAAATTATATCAGTACCAGCAATAACTTCTTTGTGCCTTTGTGACTATATATTTACACTGAATGTGTGTGTGGTTTAGAAAATTTTATATTTTGGAAAAAATATTCTAAAACACAAAAGTTTTTCCAGAACAGTCTTGATTTTTTTTTGTACATGTCTTTATTTAACTGTTTCCAACAAGAGTTTAAACCAAGAGTTTTCAATACTTAGATGGATATCTAGTCCAGTATATGGGCATAGCTTCTTTCCTTGGCTCCTATAAACTTACTGGAATGCACCTTCTAAGCTACCTCAAAGACAGTAACATGTTAATTCATAAGAATTTCTCCACTTTCACTGTTTCCCCCAAATTATGACCATTTATGACTGCTTTTAGTCAGGTTATGAATCCAGATCCTGTTATTTGGTCTAATTTCCATACAGTTAATAGAAATATTTTCTCGTTGGTTTAACTAAGAGCCGATTTAATCTTCCTGACGACCACTGATTCTTTCCTTCACTGTTATGTGAAATTTGTTGTCTTTTGATCTACTTAAAGCTTGCCTGAAGTTCACGACCTGTTAGTGTCAAGAAGCACAGGTTACATCTATGTCATTATAGTGATTGATCCTAGTTGAATAGCTTCTTACTGGTAACAAAACAGTTTATAGGCTTGCCAGTAATACAAAATTTTCAGCTGTGTATATAAAGTTACATTCTGGGAATAATCTAGGATTCTTCAATATGTGACCATCTGACTGTAAAATTAGAGAAAGAAATATTCAGTGTTGCTTAGTATAATCCATTTTCCAAAACTTCTAACCCTCACATTGACATTTAAATCTAAGGAGAGTAAAAATTTTGGAAGGTTAAATGGTTTACACAATTATGGTTTGGAAAATTATTCTGCAAATTTCAAATAACCAGGGAGAAATATTGTTATTCTATAAACACAAATATCTCCTTTAAATAAGGGTTCATTTCTTCATACTGCGTGCAACTACGAAAGAGCCAAAGAAAATATTTTAGTATTTATTTACTTGTCAATTCTTGATATGTGTGATCACTATACAAGTCATTAAATAGTTTATTACATCATCAAACAGATTATTTTATTGGCAAGACCAATTCATACTTCATACAGTATGGAAGATCTGAATACGGGGCTTAATTTTTTTATCTACTTTCCCCTCTATATTGCTTAATATTTGATTAAGAGACTAATGCCTTATATTAAAAAATATATACATATACACACAGACATGTGTGTGTAATTCCTTTGACATGAATATGCATCAAGTACAAAATCTTTATTAAGCCCTGCTGACTGTCAGTTTGAAGGCAATTTCTTCAGAACCACCGCTCAGAAACTTTGCTTTCAAAAACTTTAACAGCACATTTCCTAAGTGTTAGATTATTGAGTAATACCAGAAAATAAGTTACTATCAAGGAACCTTTTTCCTAGAAAATGATGATTTTGCAAAATTAGAATGGTCTGCAGTCCATTTAGATTTGAGAAAAGATGTAATTGCTTGCCCACATAGAAAGCACATTTAAGTTACTCTAACCTGTAACATTTTCCTTTGTCCAACTATTACATGTCAGTTCAATATACTTTGGTCTACATTTTCCGTGAAATCACTACCCTCTTCACAGATGGCAGAGGGCTCATGTGACTTCAGAGGAGTTACGTTATATACATCACAGCATCGGTATTTTCTTCACAAAGTATAGGATACGGGAGTCAAATCTGGCTTCAGGTCCTCTGTCATTTCAGTCAAGTAAATCAACACCTTGCAAAAGTGTGATTCACATGCAACCCACTTGAAATCGGTCATGTTAACTAGTTCAAACTAAATTTTAGATTAGAAACAAAGGTCTGAATGAAAGCATTGCTGAAAGTTTTGTTCTCAGAAGAAAGGTTTCAAACTTTTTATATTAATTCAGGATAGAAGTACAATGTAGAGATATTTTCATTTCCCTAAGGAATAGAAATTCTAATTTTATTTCATTTTAAACAGAATCCTGAAAATTTTCAGGAAGAATAATATTATTAGTTATTACTTCATGGCCCCGGAGTATTCTAGATGCTTTGGAAAAGGAAATACATATTTTGTGTACAAATGTGTTGAACATGGTATGAGCAAGAAATGTTGAAAATGTTTTGTTGTGCATTCTTGAATCCAATAACACGTTTGCCATTCTGACTTATAAATATAATTTCCTTCAGTCTAAGGTTTACCTGCACACAAACATGAGGATATACCAAGTTGGGGGGAAGTGTCGATCTGCCGGAGGGTAAGATGGCTCTGCAGAGGGACCTGGACAGGTTGGATCGCTGGGCAGAGGCCAACGGGATGAGGTTTAATGTGGCAAAGTGCCGGGTCCTGCACTTTGGCCACAACAACCCCAGGCAGCGCTACAGGCTGGGAGCGGGGTGGCTGGAAAGCTGTGTAGAGGAAAAGGACCTGGGAGTGCTGATTGATGCTCGCCTGGACATGAGCCGGCAGTGTGCCCAGGTGGCCAAGAAGGCCAACGGCATCCTGGCCTGTATCAGGAATAGTGTAGCCAGCAGGAGCAGGGAGGTGATTGTCCCCCTGTACTCAGCCCTGGTGAGGCCGCACCTCGAGTACTGTGTCCAGTTTTGGGCCCCTCACCACAAGAAAGATATCGAAGCCCTGGAGCGTGTCCAGAGAAGGGCAACGAAACTGGTGAAGGGGCTGGAGCACAGGTCTTATGAGGAGCGGCTGAAGGAACTGGGCTTGTTTAGTCTGGAGAAGAGGAGGCTCAGGGCAGACCTTATTGCCCTCTACAACTACCTGAAAGGGAGTTGTGGTGAGCTGGGGGTTGGCCTCTTCTCGCAGATAACTAGTGACAGGACAAGGGGAAATGGCTGCAAGTTGCGCCAGGGAAGGTTCAGGTTGGAGATGAGGAGAAAATTCTTCTCTGAAAGGGTGGTCGGGCATTGGAACGGGTTGCCCAGGGAGGTGGTGGAGTCACCATCCCTGAGGGTGTTTAAGGAAAGGTTAGATATGGTACTTAGGGACGTGGTTTAGTGGGTAATAGGTGGTGGGGGGATGGTTGGACTAGATGATCCTTGAGGTCACTTCCAACCTTAATGATTCTATTCTATTCTATTCTATTCTATTCTATTCTATTCTATTTCTCCACGCACAAGATAATATTATACAGAGAAACTGCAGAGTAAAAGTTGAGCACCGTATATGATGGAAACCAAGACCCAGTCCCACATATATGCAGAGAAGCCACATGCACATGCACAAAATATCTCAGGAGTGTCTAAGAGCAGAAATAGCTCCTTGAAATACGTGGCTTAGCTGAACAAAACCTGTCCCTTAAAAGATTACTGTAACCACAGAAGCTCTAAGGTTCCACTTTAATGTTCTGTGTATCTCTTTTAAAATTATTTCACAACCTGTGAAGTAGGTTTTTAGAACAAAGTATAGCTTTCTGCTCAGTGGCATTTAACTTTCATCTTTTCCATCTAAGGCATTTGTGCCCCAGAATTCACCATATTATCCAAATCTCATCTACCACTATACAAAAATTTTGAAAATATGCCTTTCGACTTTATCCCTTGAAAAATGGGAAATTCTTTGATATTTTTATAAAGGATCTCTCAACTTCCTAAGTTACCACAAAAAAAGGGAAAGATAGCTTTTATTCCTTAGTATCTTTTTCATTTTTTTTCAGTTCTAACACAGAATACTCACGGTAACAGTTGCCTTGTGAAGACCACGGGACAAAGACAAGGGAAATTGTGCCTACATAACATCATTTCACAGTAATATGTTGAGTTTGGTGGAAGATCATTCCCTCACTTTAAAGAGGCAAGACCATCAAATTCATACAGATTGTAAGAGTCCTAGAATCTTAAAAAGACGCATCATTATCTCTGATAATCAGCAATGAGACAAGACAAGTGGTGAGGAGATGTTAGCAGGGGTTTTTGTTGTTGCCGGCATTGGCAGGTCCAGGCTTTTCCTTTATTCGGGTCACAGACCTCCTAGACAGCACAGCATAGACCACACTAAGTTGGTTGCCAGCACCTGAGCTATTATTTCCTGTCTATTCTACAGCCTTGGCAGGGACATGTGAACAGAGTATCTCAGTTTAAAAAAAAAAAAAGTAAAAAAAATACAAGCTGCTCCTGAGAGACTACTTCTTGCAGTAGGCAATAGTTGGTTACCAGTAACCATTCCATCTCCCAGCCCAACAGTTTCCATATAAAACTGCAGTTCATACTGTCACAGAAAAGTTAATTCAAACCAAAATGAATTACAAAGGCAAAGATATAAAAAAAAATCCCAAGTGTTGGACTTTAATTCGCACGTCCCAAGAGAAAGAAAATTAGCAAACAACATAACTGGTGCAAGTTCAGTTGGCTGAATCACACTTGAATTGTGCTGAACCTGACAGCAGAAAATGCAGGTAGGAGATTCTCCCTCCCTCTAAAAACCTCATTTTAAAGGGCTATGCCAATTGTGATACGGCCTGAGGGTAAATACCAGAAATAGATGACAGCTCTGTTCATTTCGGTTTTTCAGACTTCATCTCAAAGCTATCATTCAGAACGTGTTGAAAGCAGATAAAAATGCTACACCTATAATTGTAAGACCTGCAGGAAAACACAATGTGCAGGAAAGTATGCATATATAAAGTGCAAGCCTTCAGCATTATGCAGGTATTGTTCTGGTTTGTGCACTCACAGAGTTTAAATTGAAGGGGAAAGCATATATGGAATTCAGCCAACAAGCAGACAAAAAACGAGTGTCATGTACGTCATATGAAGCATTAACAAGTCTTTTTCAAACACTGTTGGCAGATACATGTATATGCATGTATATATGCACCCTCAAACTGTTAGTGACATTAAAACTAACAAAGGATAACTTTGCACTGCACGGTGTTCTGTAAATTTGATGAACCTACAGCAGGAACTTTGTATTTAACTTCAAATAAGTAATTGCTTTTAATTTAACTATAAGCAATAGGAACTTTAATTTCAGCTTGTACCTTGGCTTTTTACGTTTATCCTTGTTCCCTACTATCACTCTAAAACCTCACTGGCAGTGTCAGTTACAAATATACGCAATACAGACAGGAACCTGTGATCCTCTGTAGATACTGTTTATGGTATACTTACTGGATTGATTCACACTTTGCAATATACATACCCTCAAGAATTCAATAAATAGGTGTACTAAATCTAAATTTAAAGTTTGGAAACAGCTTTTTTGGAAATGTTTGTTGTGAAAGTATGCTTCATATTTCTTTAAAAAAATTAACTGTTCACAGAGCCTCCACACATGATTCAGGTTCATATTCTCAGGCAGGTTTAGAAAAAGAACATAGCCTTTTTATTGACAATCATTTCTGGAGGATTCAAGAAAAGGCCTCTTAGTCAATAAACTAAGAAATAAGAGCATCCATTATTCCTTTGAGAACTTCCTTCAAAAAGGAAATCTTTTCCACTGCTTTTAATTCCCCAGTCCAATTAAAGAAAAGGTGACTGTTGTCTCCCAGATAAGAATAATAACAACTGCTTCATTTACTAGCAAATAAACTACTATTTAAGTGTAGGTTTTGAATTCTGAGACCAATATTAGACAATACTTAAAAGCTCTTAAAGAGATGGTGTATTATTTCCTTTGGGCTATGTTAGCAATGCTTTTATAGGTACTAATACAAAATAGGGAATATATTTCACCATTTGTGTAGCAGTGGGAATGTTTAAAGTCTCTACATGAAGCACAGGAGCATAAGAAAACATTTCAAGCTCTTCGACAACAACTCAGGCTTCAGATTATAATGGTTTTTTGCAGCTGTTTTATAAAAACTCTGTATCTCCTTCTTGTCTCATTGTATTCCTACTTTGGATATGGTATTTCTTCTAACTCCATTTTAAATTAGTTTCACAGGATATTAGTTTTCACCGACATCCTGCGTTCTTGTGTTTGCATCTGCTTTCCACTGCACAGAATGTAAGTTGTCAAGGTGAACAGGCAGTGCTTTTTTGATTTATGTTGATTTTTTTTTATTTATTTTTTTTAACAACGTGTACTCTCAAGCTGTCTTATGTATCATGTTTTGTATGCAACTGAACAATGACTCTCTGAGAACTCATCATTATCCAGCCTGGTCATCAACGGTTTTGTGGGTGCAGCAATTTGTGGTTTTTCCTGTATAATTCACATGATGCATAGGAGGTCAATGTAAATTACCAAAGGCTTGTAATTTAAACATTTGCTGACTTTCTGCTTCACAAGTTTATGGACATCTTAATGGTATGACTAAGATTACTGAGGAACATAAAGACCACCCCTTATAAAGAGTTCATGGCTGCAACACTCTCACAATAAGCTTCAAACTACATTTGTATTTTTTGAAAATACATTTGTATTTTCTGTCAGATATACTTAATACCTACAGAATGCTTCTGCCACATGCGCCATTAATCTGAAATGTAACGATTCATCCCTTGTAAAATTAAATGGAATGGGCTGACACTTTTCTGCAATGAACACCTGATATTGCAATGGTTGTACTTTATTGAAGCTTTTCTTTAGGATTTCTACAAACCAAACTAGGAGATGATATTTATATTTTAGTATGAAATGAATTGCACTAACAATGACAAATTTTTGATTAAACAATGTGGCAACCAATTTTCATCAAGTTGAGAGGCTATTAAATTATATAGAATTACTTTGCCTTAGAAATCAAGCTGCAATCTACATTTAATAGTTGCTAAGCATTCTTCTGATGTCTAAACCATTTCTAGACAGAAACAAAACGGATTTTGTGATAAAAGTAGAATTAAAGAAAATTAATAGGAATTTAATAATTTTTATTCACTTTATTTTGTACCATCTGTATGCTACAGGTTTGCAAATGGTATAGTAAACAAGTACACATCTGGACAGGAATACGTGCCAAAAAAGTCAACAATCTGAGAAGCTGAAAGTAAAATGATAGGTAGGTAGGTATCTTGCTGCAGTTAGCTTGTGGTAGGAATTCCATTACTAGTGCATTTACTAGTTTTTTAGGATTGGAAAGAGGCTGTTTTTAAATTAATTACATTCTTTATTTCATCTATTTAGTAAGACTTTTATTCTGTCTCAAGATTGCAAAAAGAGCAGAAAACAGTACGAAAAAGCTGCCACCTCGGGAAAGGAGTCTTCCTTTCAAGACTATTAGCAGCATTAGTAATTCTATTTTACCATGTGAATTACAGTGATAGGCACTCTATCTATACTTTGCTAGCACTGCTTTCTCTGGTGTTTAAATGATGCTAACATTATTTGACATACATATTGCAGGAGGCTTTTCCTTAATCTTAATGTGCTGCATGATGCAGCCAGGTTTACCTAGTGCAGCAGCCTTTTTTTACCCTCAGACAAGAACCAGAGACACCAAAGCATTAGCACTTTTCAGGAGCAGTTGGGCTAATATCACTGATCCATATCCAAAGGGGGAGACAAAGTTACCTTTCCTTGCAGCATCACGTTGTGCTGAAGTTTCTGTCAAGGGAAAGTGCTGGACCGTGTGGGAGATCATGGCGATGTCACGAAGTCATGGGCTATGGGAGAGGTGCCTGAGGACTGGAGGAAGGCTAATGTCACTCCAGTCTACAAAAAGGGCAAGAAGGAGGACCCGGGTAACTACAGACCGGTCAACCTCACCCCCATCCCAGGAAAGGTGATGGAACAACTTGTCCTTGGCACTGTCTCCAGGCACATCAAGGACAAGAAGGTTATTGGGAACAGTCAGCATGGTTTTACCAAGGGAAAGTCATGCTTCACCAACCTGATAGCCTTCTATGAGGATGTAACCAGGTGGATGGACGATGGAAGGGCAGTAGATGTGGTCTATCTTGACCTCAGCAAGACATTTGACACCGTCTCCCACGGCATCCTTGTGGGCAAGCTGAGGAGGTGTGGCCTGGATGATCA
>VWZZ01002076.1:29645-40496 GCA_013399095.1 Psophia crepitans | reverse complement strand
TGTGATTCTGTGATTCTGTGATCAGAGCATCTGATGATAGGTGATGGAAAAGGTAGAAAAACCTCCTGTCACGGCTGTTTGAAAGTCAAAATGCCCATGTCCTAATGGCTTACTATCACATCAGTACTATTAAACATTCAAACACAAGTATCCGCCTCTTGTTAGGGCAATGGCCATTCGACCTCTGATATCTGAGTTGGGAAATGATAAGTCTTACTTGTAGGCAACCTTCAAGATAAACCTACTGGAAGTCACTTTAACTTGGGCAAAGACACGTATAAAGCCCCTGCCTATTTCAGAGCACAGGAGATCCAAGGTAATATGAAGTTCTCCTTCCCTGATTTTGCTGAGAGCTCTGCAAAGCCTATTCAGCCATTCCTGAAAGCTCCTTCCAGTCCTACCAGTAGAAATTCACTTCTGCATGCATATGGACCTTAGATGGGGGTGCATGCTAGCAACAACAGAAATAAAAAGTGAAATAAAAATTATCTCAGTTTTTCACTGTTCAATATGACTATCCAGTAAAATGTGGAGTGTAAAATCTAGACTGTATGGGTGAGAGCCCTGTCGCTGATCCTTCCTCTGCCAATACTGCTTGTGTCAGAGCATGAGTGCGAGCTGCATGATGATCATTTATAGCCTTGAAAGACACTTGTATTAGAAGTCAAAACACTCTCGGCAATTCCTGTGGAGCTATAAATAAGTTCAAGGGGCATCTGCAGAGTGATAACAATGTGTTTAGGCTCAAGGAAATATTGATAGCTGCAGACTATTTCTGAGTCCCACAAGACAGTATTCAGACCCTCAATCCACTCCACAAAGCTATCACAGTAGCATTAAGCACTGTTGCTGTGATGGCTGTGAGCCATAAAATCAATGCTTTCTACAGCCAGAAACAATCCTCCCCATCTTTCGCTTGTGCAGCTGCTCCCTCCCCTCATGATTTTGCAAGCGGGGAATGGGTATGTTGAAGCAAGTAGTAGCAAACCTTGACCCAGGCTCCAGCTTGTTAGACAGAGGCACTAAGGCAGAAGAACTGGGGAGCTATTTTTCAGCTAGTAAAGGACAGGCACATGCATTTTCTCTTTCCCTCTCTTACACGTGTCAGGAAAAAATGGCAAACGAACAAGCTTGATGCATCTCCTCTGTGATTTAGTAATTCCCCAGGTTGCTCCTGAGGAAATACAGTGACGTACTGCTTTTCCTTCAGGGAAAAGGGAAATTCATAGTACAGACCCTGCTTAAATGACATTTCGCAAACACTTTTCCTGTTGGTGTAGCTCCTAGCAGAAAATACCAGCTTCATATTTCAAGAGAAAGTACCCTAATGAATTCAGTCCAAGAAACACATGTTAAACAGTGTAAGTTAAACCCAAGCAAAACCAACAGGAAAAAAACCACATGGCATGTTTAATCCATTTAATTTGTAGTTTAGTATTACCACAAACTACAGGCTTCTTTCAGTGCTGCTCATAGCATCAGTACAGCCAGGCATGAGGCAGGTTGCTGAATCTCTGCTAATAAACTACGTTATGCCTGTTTGTGCAGATGTTCGTCAAGAATTTATGTTCTTCAGGACAGTACAGCAAAATGCAATCCAGATATCATGAGGGCAAAGGACAACTTTTAAAGAGCAAGTATCTGATGGTATTGAGAAAGATACATTGTTGTTTGTATTGGAAAGAAGAAATCCACTGATTTTTCCCACAGCTATCACCTGGTTGAAAAGAAAATAATAAAGATAGAAGAAACTCATACATTGTTTGCTTTGATTTTTTCTTAGAAGACAAGGGGAAAACTGGGTATTCAGTTTCTCAGGAGAACTCAGGTGAAGCACTGGTAGAAGACAAAGTAATCAAAAACAAAGTAATCAAAAAAAAAAGAGAGATAAAACAACTTGCCTCTATTACCTTCACGATTAGTTCTCCCTCACCCTTGCTAAATGCTTTGTCTTCTTCTCCTAACACATCATTTGGCAGCATTCTTTCTTCCTGCTGTTAGCAAACACAACTTTCTTGTAACCTTCCTGCAAACTGACTGTTTGATGATAACTTTTCAGCCAAAAGATTCCTGCATGCTAACACACCATGGAGTTGAGACAAAACTCCTAGGAGAGGTTAACAGAATGGATTCCATTCATTGAAGATAAATTTTTCATGCTTGAACATATCTACAACTCTCAGTAATGGACCCTAAAATATATTTTTTTCAGATGACACTCAGTACATTTTATTAAGAAGTAGCATTTAAGACATATCATCCAGTTGCCCTATACCGAATGTTTCTGTCTTATTAATTTTCAGTGTTATTCCCCCCATCTGAGCAATTATAAATATCACTTAGCAGCAAAGTGTCCTATGTCCTATTTGGCATGACCTATTCGTAGACCACATGATGGTAAGCTGTTACTCACCCAGACAGCTTTTCTACCTAAAGCTCTTGAGCTGATAACCTAGAGGATAGTCTTGCTCTACAGAATCAGTTACAAAGGATTTCAGAAACAACAACATTTCCATAAAATGGAATAAGAAAATCCAACAGTTGAAGTATGATTTTACTGTGGTATACCATTTTTTAAGTCAACAGGATTGTGACACTGAGTAAAATATGTAGGAAATTTAGCTCACGGACATTCTAAAATACTTTTTAACTTATCAGAGAATCTCAGTGCGAATTTAGCCTTTCCTAAATCACCATGAAAGAAAAATTTCAAGTGTTACACAAGATGGTAGGGTCTTGGCCTACCTGTCAAACTGTGTTTTGACTACAGTGAATTTTCTCTTTCTAAATTTCATGTTAATGCCAAAGTACAACTGTAATTACCCAAATAGAAAGGTGAAAGAGAGAAGAAAGGACAAGAATGTGAGAGGCCAATGAGATAATTGAGATAAGAAAGGTATGGCTTAATTAGGGATTTAACTTTCACAACTGGAAAAGCACTGCTGAAACACTTGTATACAAAGCCCAGTCTACATCTCACTGAAGTCTACAGAGGAAAAATCCTCATCAGCTTTAAAGCACTTTGGATCAGACCCATAAATGTTAATGTTGCATTATACAAGCCTTTACACTAATGTTTCCTTTGTTTCAGAGGAACGCTGATGCATTGCTGAGATGGTGTGGGTTTCTGCATGTGCCTGTTTGCCCCAGGCCATTTTTTATGCTTATATGCCTTCTCCTGAAATGCCACACTGTCACACAAAAGTTACCAAAAAGATGGACAGCACGCCTCCACCCTGGTTTATGAAAAACTTCTCTTTCTAGATGGCATTAATCATCATTCATAACAGTTTCTTGTCTGACCAAGCTCCTGCAGTGCATTACAGAACACAAAAATCTAGTCAGTGGTGCAGGGACACAGGAGATACTAGAGCATGAGCAATCTAAATATCACTCTGAGAAGGCTGCAGTACTATTGCCCATTCCAAATAATCTCCTAAAGACATAGCACAGCAATAATCTGATACAGAAGGAATTTGATTTTTTCGTGTCATGCTTAATCAAAAAGCCTAAGAGGATGAAACATAGTAAAGAAATCTTTCAGTAAATAAGGGTTGTCACTACTTTATCTTCCTTCTCCTATGACCCTTACAGTCAAAATAGGGAATACTGCCCCTATTTGAAGGTATGTATATATTTATCAGATGTTTTTTCACAGTCCTTTTTCTACCCATTTCTGCTTAATTCTTCCTGTTATCTTCACTCTGAATTCCTTCTGTCCTGATGCTGCCTGCACAGGATTCACCCCTCAGGTGTAACAGAAAATGAGCAAGTTTTCAGACTCAGCTTACCCTTCTCTTTGTTTAGAAGCATTAAAAGCCACCAGAGGTGTTAAGCAATCTCAGACAGTCACAGTTCAATTTTAAAGTGAAGGAAATAAATATTTTTCCCTGATCTCATATTCTATGGAAGAGCTTGATAATCTAACTTGTGCTCTGATCTGTAGCAAAAACAAAAGTAATGAAACATTGGGGTTTTTTTCTCAAATTCTCAAATACTTCAGCTGATCAGCTCTAAGGTTCTGGTTCCTCTTCATTTGTCCTCCAGAAAAACAAGCATTCCCTTGAATTATTTTTCTCCCTAACAAAAGCATGGTGACTTTTCCATCAGTTCCCTGCAACTTTTGACTTTTCTAGAAAAAAAGACCTAAAATCCTGGGTAGGCTGACAACTACAGGGGAGTCACTTTTGCAGATGCCTGCAGGTCTGAGCTAAAGAATATTATTATCTTTACAGTTTAACTCAACTTCTTTTCCACTCTTAAGGACAACCTTTTCCACAACGGTAGATAGTCATCTGCTAATAGCTATTCAAACATATCGTGGCAGCAAGCCTTGCTTTTCAGCTGCGTCTTTGCTGTAATTAGGCCACACTTGATGAGAGATGCTAAAAGCTCTGCATTTCCCCTTCCACAAAAATTTCTAACATTCATTGTCAACTGAAATACAGAGACTAAAATGTCCAAAACAACACATCAACAAGCTTCTAAAAAATGAAACATTTCAGTACATTTATTTTGCATACACACACTAATATTTTTAATGTTGCATCTTACCAAGCAAGACCTTATCTTTGACCTTGTGTTATTTTCCTTTCTAAAAGTAATAATAATAACCTAAATAACTAGTGGCCATCCCAAAAATATTCTGACTAGCTGTTTTACTTATAGCTAAGGAGATGAAAAATTCTACCCCAACATCACAGTTCATTGCCAATAGCTAACACCTTTACATTTGAAAAGAAGCCAGTCCTGGCAAGTTTATGATCCACTTTGTGCGCCTCAGCATAGCTGTCTGGATATGCATCATGGACCCGTCTGCATCCTCCAGTGTGGTGAGATATTGATCCAGAGCAGGCTTTGTCCCAGCTGATCAGATTTCCTCTTGCGTATACCAAAAACACTTTCAGCCTCCTGAATTCCTTCTAGCATAACTGAGGAACCCATGCAGAATTAGAATTACTTCAAAATGAAACGTATCTCATACATCTTTATACTACTTGAAAACATGACACAAAAGGATGTGTAATCAGATTCAGGAGGAAAGTGGTGAAGTCATGATTCATCCATTAGAGTTTCTCTCTATAGGTAATAAATGAGGCATTTCTAGAGCAACTGAATAATTTGTACATTTTCACAGCAGATCAGACTTATATAGCAGAAGCTGGTTTTGTAATTGTGACACATTGAGCGAAATTCAATGACTCAGTGTTCAGTGATTTTCATTTCCACCTCGATAGTATCCTGTTGGAATACAGGCAGGCAAATCTTATAACATAAGCCATGTAGAAACACTTGTTACCTAAAGGGTTTTATTTTCTTACACTATCTGTGATTTTTTTATCTGTATTTCTTGTGCAAACCTGAGCCTCATAATAGATGACACAGAAATTTTTATGAGTTTTAAAAACCCATAATTACTTTGTACCCAAAGTCACTTTGATCAGTGATATATCCCTATTCCAGTAAGGCAGTGAAGGAGACAGTTCAGCACTATCATTTTCGAAGCAGAAAAACTCCATAACCTTTGAATTAGAATAATAAATACCAGTATTAATTTATGTAGACTATTACCCAAGGAAGGCTAATGCAAACACATTGACAATGTAGTAAAAGAGGTTAATTGCTTTGCTGCTTTCTGCACACCAAAACAAAGAAGGATGTGGCTGACCAAAGTACTCATACCTTAAAAAGGAGGAAAATAAGTCTCCTTTATATGTTCCAAGAAAAGAAACAAATTCTAATTAAAAAAAAAAGACACCCTAAAACAAAACCCCACAAATATTTTTTTTTTCCCTGACTGGAAATTTAGGAGCATATTGTTGAGTAACAAGGTCATTTAAAGGATTAGCGTGATTTGAAATGAGCCATGGTGAATATCAAGAGGAATCAAAAAGTATGAGGGTTCATAATATGGCTGACTGACAAAATCTCTTCATGTCTGTACAGGGGTAAGGTCAAGCACCATACCTTTAGGAAGAGAGCTATTCCCCTTGCGTGCTGCGTGACAGAATGGTGTCAGAATGCACTTAATTCACACTGAAGGGTAGGTATTAATCTACTTCAGGAAACAAAATGAGCAATTGAAAGATAGCATAGCATAGCATAGGCAGATTGTTTTTTTCCTTTTATCCATTTTTCATTTTTTGAAATTTTATGTTTTACCATAGTTATCATTCTTTACCAGTTACAAATCTGTGGTGTAGAAAATTAGACATTGTATATACTTACTTCTGTCTTCCTCACTTACTATTGCCTCAGACAGAACCAGCTGTTATGGGGGTGCTTCCCAGGCCCACCCGTGGCAAACTGGGCTGCATAATAGCACGAGTTCAACTAGGAACATACGCATAACAATTCATGTTACTAGCGAACCTAGAAACACTTAGGAGGGCATTTGCCCAAAACTTGTCACTTGAAGAGGAAGAGAATCATCAACTATATTAAACAGTTATGGGCAAATTACATAGAGGCTTTCGCAGCAAAGGAGTCAACCTAAACCAAAGCCTGACACACCCAAGTTACACGAGGGTCTCCTGTCCTATGCCCACCCAGGCAGCACACTCTCCCGTGGGATGACACAAACAGACTCTCCCCCTGGCCACTAGGTCCAAGTGCTGAGGGACCAAGAGGGACTCATGTCAGAGTGCTGGCTGGGACCTGGCATGGTGGCCCCACCCCAGGAGGGTGTGCAGCCAGGGATCTCAGGAGGCGTGATCCCCCCTCACTGGGAACTTCCCTGGAGGACGCTGCAGGGGATTGCACTTCTTGGGATTAGTTACAGAGGGTTAGCTCAGAGATTTGGGGGTGCTTATCAGCATTTTCTGAAGGTCTCCACATGTGGTTTATGGCCTGCATTACTGACACTGATCTCAAACGTGTAGCTCACTCATTGCTGGGTAATTACATGTTGTTCATAACTCAGCTAGCCTCTTCAATCCTGACTTAGTTTAACAACATAACATGAACACCTTTCCTCTGTGAAAGCTCATCACACATTATGGTTTAGGAACATGAAAGGTATTCCCTAATATTTTATAACATGTTACATTTTAACATATTGTAGATCTTCGTTCTACAGATGCAAAGCTTTTACAGTCAACAAAGTTGTGCTCACTTTACACCACTATAATTAAGAATTTTATGCCATATGCCCGTGGCTTTTAAACTTGTAACTAGTGTTATTTTCAATATTTTGCAAAGGGACTCATTTTATGTAGCTCCTGTAATGAGAGTAACAGAGTTAAATCCACAGGTATGACAGTACAGAGATTTCTCTTCCAACTTTTTTCATTCACTTCTGGACAAATCTTTTCCCAGCTTCTTTCCCATTTTTCTATTACTCTATCTATCTAATTTTAGAAACAGAAAATAAAGTATACTTTCAAGAAGATAGTGTTCACTCTTTTCAGAAAATTTTTCCTCTGTTTCTATGAACTCTCCAGATTATATAGCCTCCTGGTTCCAGTCACTTCAACAACAGGTGAGAAGAACAGCTAATTGTAAAGCCATATTTTAGAAACTGCACACCGATAAATATGTTCTTTTGGCATGCTTATTTTATGCAATTAAAGTAATGCTACATACAAGGTCTTATTGAAAAATACTGTCATAAAAAGGCTTCCACACGTATACATACAGAGGGAGGGGTTTAACTTACAAATGTAACAGGAAAATTATTTTAATGAAGGCACAAAAGATTTATGAATTAAACCCTACATATTGTCAAGACTACTATAACAAAATTACTGCCTCACTTGTCACATAACAAACTATTTAATAAAATCTCACTTTGGACATACCCCCAAGTGCCCCTCTTCTGCTGTACAATAATCTTTTAATGCGTTTCATATTAAAAAATTTGAATCATTCTTGCAGTTAAGCCTAGGGGTCTATTATGAAATAATTACTCCTGGGAAAGGAAGTGGGGCTGGTTCCAAATATTTAAGACCTTTGAAAAAATCTCCTTTAACAAATAACTTGTTTTCAGTCCTACAGTTTCTTGTTCATGAAGGAATGCAGTTGATATTCTATACATTGCGAGTTTGGATAGTTCCTGAAGCATGGAAAACGTGGACATTGTAAAAAGTGACTGAAAGCAGTTTGAAAAAATAATTGGCTTGTGTCAGCTAGACTGAAAAATCCCTCAGGAAGAGACGTATCCCTTACCTTAGGGCTCACATAGAACTGTGATACTGTATTCATTAAGGATCGCATAAGAATAGGACTGAAATATTTCTTTGTAAGTTTGCGCTTCCTGTTGGAAAACTGCAGGTACAGCCAAAAACCAACAGAGTGACATTCAGCTCTGAAAGCCACACGCCTACATTATTCCAGACAAATGAACACTAACTTTTTTTAACGAAGCTGTGTGCCTTTCACGTAAAAGCCAGCTGGTACTTCATCTGTCATGTTTAGTTGGTGTCAACGTGTGGTATGATCTCTCGATATGTCAGATTCAACATACACCTGCCTCTACCTGCACGTGTAGACTTACCCCTTGATGTAAAATAACTAGGTAAATAAATACATATATATATATATATATACACACACACACACGTTATATTTAAACTGTAGAGCCTGATAGATCATTGAGATGAGTTAGGGTTTTTTGGTTTGGTTTTGGTTGGTTTGTTCTGTTTTTTTTTCACTGTGTTCTCTGTTCTCAGAGCTGTGGGAGCATAAAGAAAGCAATCCTTACAGCTTAGTCTAATGTAAGATTCACCTGAAACAATCTGAAAACATACAGAGAGGTTCTCCAGCAATGCAAGAAACTTTCCATTCTACACCAGCACTGTTGAATTCATGAAATAAGAATACAGTTTCTCTGCACCTAAACTAAATTCAAATGTATTGAATAGCTTAATAATGAACAGGCAGCAACAACCTACACTGACTTGCAATATGGTCATAATTTCAGCCTGCAGCTCTGCCTGAGAAATCAGACACAAAATCTAATTCCAGACTTTCCTCAGAAATCTCATCCCCATACTAAGCATAGGGAATCTGAAATATTCTGTTAAATTTGATCTGATGATTGATCAGAAATATGCATAAGGTAATTCGCCCCGATGTTTGAAACATATTGAAGTAAACTGAGTTTGCCCAAGCATCCCATTTTAGCTCTGTGCCAAGGCATTTCTGTAACAGTCTGAAAAAACTTACAAAGGAAAAAAGAATCACCAGCTGAAACAAAAATTGGGGGGAAAAAAAAGAAATGAGACATTTAATAAATTATGTAGGGATTGTAAAATTCTTACAGAGATAAAACCTTAAATTCAATCTTATTTTAGAGTGTTTTCATGTAATTTTCCTAAAAAATACACTCTCCACTACTGCTACATCATACTGTGGTTTTAGAAAATGAAGTTCTGGTTTGATAGTGTTTCAAGGCCTGAACATGCAGAGAAACAGTTAAAGAAAGCTTAGCATGCTATTATACCTCAAATGTTAAACTATTTTTGCCTTCTTCCTGCTACGCCACTGATATCAGAGATATTATTCCATAAGTCCTGATCCTGGTAGTGTACAGAACCTGAATTTTACTGAGATACCTGAAATGCTGTTATTGGTTACGCTGCATTCTTTCTGTTGAAGTAGGATACTTTTAATTTGTGGGTACCTAACCTTGCTTTCACTTTGCAGCCTGGGTCTTCAGCACGATAATTTGTACACTTGACGCTATAAAAAAGGCAACATCTAGAGTCACAGAAGTATTGTGGAAAATATTTCCAAGAGAATACTCCATAATTAGCATCCTTCAAATGATTTGCAATTATAGCTCTTACACAATCTCAACTAAACGGCAGAGTTGAGCTTTCTTTTGTTGCCTCTACTTTGGGGTCTTTTCCTTTACTTTATTCAACTTTTTAAAAATTGAAGATATACTCAAGTTCCTCTTTGCTACTTTTGTGTTAATATGATTTAACTATTAAACAAAAAGAAAGCAAAGAAGTGTCTATTGATTGTGAAGAAAAGATTTGTGGAGGGCCACAACCATCTGAGTAGTACCACACGGGAGGAAAGTAAAACGAAACACAATGTTATTCACTATAATATAATCAGGACCCAAGTTATCTTCTTTTTAATATGTATAATTGTTAGAGGCTTAATCAATATACAGACATTTTGGGACCTCTTCAGAAATGCAATATTTTGAAATAATGCAATTCTGTCCTTTCTTACACATTTCAATGGGCATTTTTTTCTGATAGCGTCTCCACAAAAAGAACCATCTCTGCAATAGTCAACCAGTGAAACAAGCTGGAGAATTTTTCCCCTGACTGTTGTTTCTGTCTCTCTAAAAACCCAAGTGGGCAATCAATCATTTAAATTCTTCTAAGAAATGAGCACAGTTAAAGGACACTTTCAGAAGTACACAATATTTTGTGTAATACTTCAGTAAGTATGGGGAGCTTATGAATTCTGAGAATACCAATTATACAGGTATGTGGATTTCTATCTGCCTAAATACTATTAGAAAAGTGACTCTTTTCTATGTAACAGTACAAATACATAGAGCTGAATCAGGTTCTAGCAAACCAGTGGACAAAACTTCGAAGCTAAAAGAAATTTAAGCAATTATGCAGCCTTCCCAAGAATGTGCAATTAATTATTTTTTTAAAAAAATGTGAAGATTGTCTGGAAGATACAGACAACTATAAGAATAAATTCTGTGGCAGCTTTAGGGCTGCACGGTGTAGGTACACTCATGCCTGGTGCACACTAAAGGATGGTACACCAGAAGCTAAAAGATGTATATACTCACACTCCCAAAACCTTACTGAAAGCATTACATATCTATCAGTTCAGGACACTTACAATAGCTATCTGGCCTACCTTCTTTTTTTT
>VWZZ01002076.1:0-29618 GCA_013399095.1 Psophia crepitans | reverse complement strand
TTTTTTTTTTTTTTTGATACTTTAGGCTCCTCCAATGTATTGGTCTGCAATTTCTTCTACAAAATCTCTGTTTCCTGTCATCATTATGGAGGAATGCTACTTATCTCACATTACAGTCTGACTCCACTTTCATTCCTGTAGGATGGAGAGCGATGAGCACAAATATATGTACATTTCTCTGTTTGTTTACTTATTAGTTTAGCTATTTCAACCAAAATCAGGTTTATGTCACTTCTTTAAAGGCCAGGTTTCAATAGCGTGCTACTGTTCATCACAGGTAATAAAAAAAGCAGATAAACAAATGAAAATGCCTACAGTTTTAATCGTACAAATATTTATTTACCTTGTTCTGGCCTAAACACACACCTTCTTTAGACCCTTTGCTGCATTGTCCAGTTGCACCTGTTCTATCACGTACCTTCATGGCCAGCAATCCAGAAAAAGTCCAAAGTTTTCAGCCGATCGGTCAGTTACTCTACACAACTTTGATCTCTCTTAAAAAATATCATTTGTCATGTCAATTATACACTAACATTTTCAATAATTCAGGCTGAAAACCTCCTTTTAAAGAAACTATTTTATACTGATTGATTGTTCCCTATCTGTTTAACACAATAAACTTTATTCAACCCAGGACGAAAGAAAAAACAGATGGTAGGCATTTCTTTTTTTAAGGTATCTTGCCATGACCCCTTTTTTAAGTATCTATATACTACTGTAAAGATCACATGCATAGTACTGTTAATAGGCAAGCTCTCTTGGCCTAGCTTTCTTAGGGTGTCAAATAAGAAAAAAATATGTATACTACCTCTCCGCTCTCCATAACACTCCCCTGCAAAAAGCTCTCTTTGACTGAAGACACAGAACCATTTCTGTCTTCTGAAAGATTGGAATTCAGCTTCTGACCACATAGAAACGCATGTACAATCTTAGGTTTGTGTTTGCACAAACCAACAGAGGTTTTTCTAAGTCCTACAGTAATACATACCCCAGAATTTTTTCCCAAGCTTTGAAAACCTACTTAGATACTTTCTCAACTTGTACAAGAGATAACATAAGAAAACACACATAAATAAGATTCTTTTCTTGTTGAACTCCATTCTAATGAACATCATGCCATTATATATTTCAACAAAATGCTGAGAGGGTTAAAAACAACTTGTGCCACTTGAACTAAATATGTCTATAAACAACTACAGAAGCATACACCTACTATATTAGATAATGTTCAACAAAAAAGGCAATCTTTACTGTGCAAACACAAGGTATAGCTCTTATTTTAGACAGCAAAGCTGTTTGTCTGTCAGCAAGGCTGATGTTCAGAAGTGGTAAGTAACATGTACACCATGGACAACCAGTGTCTAGCAGCCACTAAGGAGCCTGAATGATATTTAAGTATCATGCAAACATCTACTGAATGTCAAAATTAGGAATAATAAATGAAAACAAACAAGCAAACAAAACTTGTGCAACTGATATGCCTAAATGCTTTAAAAGTGTCTGGAAAAAACTTCAAAGACATCCTTTCCTATAACTTTTCAGTGTTTCCCTTTTCATCTGCGACAGGATTTTACAAGACTGTTTTTTTCAAATTAAGAGCAATTAATCTACTAACTCTGGAGCTCCATATGGATTTTAATTGAAATTTGAAGCTGTTTGACCCAAAACAAAGACCAATATGATGGGATGTCTAGGGATAAGGAAATCGTTTGCTTCAACTACTATTGCTGTAGTAATTGTGTCACTTGACTAGTAATTGTAAATAGTAAATAGAAGAGTAAATAAACTAATAACCTAATATGCAGACTCTTCTAGGCAATGGAGGCAAACACTACAAACTCTCGTTTTTAAAAAAAATGCTACCCATTTCATCTACTTCTGCAAAACTAAATTTTGCAGAAAACTAAACATTGCACATAGACTGACTTGACCTTTGGAATAAATGGCAGCTTAGGTTCTTCAGTTGTAACAAGCATTTCAATATAAGGAAGAAAATTACACAGTTGCAACACCACTGAGAATTAAGAGGATATAATTAGGTAACTTACAGATCCAGTATGGGGATTTTTACTTCATGCCAGCCAATCCTAGATCCAGCTGAACTCCTAACGATCTTCAGAAAATACTAGATTAAACATCTGACTTTCCTTTCTCAAATACTTCAGAAATATTTGTTTCTATGACAAATACAAATTTTGTAATACTGCATAAAACAGAACAATGCTGATTCTGCTGCTCACGAGGGAATATCTGTCTCTGATCTAGGCCCTTCCTTTAAGACACAGTTTAGTACCCTTTGAAAAAAGATGACAATATCATAAAGTCTGCATAGTGGGAACACCTTTTTGCACTCCAAACAAACACTAGAAGATCAGTAGACAGCTCCTCCCCAAGAATAGCTAGGACTTTCCTAAGTATCAGCTGATCACTTTGGCCCTTAGAAAGAAAAGTCATTATGTGACAAGTAGGAAAAATATTTTTTAGAAGATACTGTTGTAATATGGGGGAGAAAGCCTTCACTGTAAATCAGTTCATGACATTTGCACTTTGTCAGAACAAGATGTTTTTGAGCTAGAACTTGGATTTATTCACACTGTTGAAGGAAAAAAAATCTTGAAACCCTAGTTTGTTCTCTCCTATAGCTTGCTTCACACGCTTCCATGAAAATTGAAGTAGTCCTGGCCTTCCCTCTTCCCTTTGCCATTTCACATTTATCTCCTCTTTGGAAAAAAATTGCTGTTGGTTTTAAAGAAATTACTCCAAAACATGAAAAAAATAGGGAGCACAGGGAGAACAGTATTTGTCAGCAGAGCTAGTAACTTTTACACAGATGCATCATCCCATTAATCCCTAACAATTCATGAACATCCTAATTTCCACCTGTCAGTGTTGGCAAGGTAGATTCTGACTGATTTTGTACAGCAACAAATTTATGCTGTTATGTATCTATATATTTCAGAGATTGTTTGCACATATGGCAATCCATATATTATAATTAACATATGAAGTATTGAAAAAGAGGAAACCCAGAATCCTTGGTGTTATCAGCAACTGTTGCTGTTGACATCAGCAACTTACTGATCTTTGAATGAAATGTAAGACTGCTGGGGAAAAAATCCTACCACTAGGCTGTTTCCACAACATGTTTGCATTGCCATCACTGAAGTAAAGTGAATGAAACTAAAAGCTGTGACTGATACAGCATCAAAGTTCACCACCTTTGCTTTCAGCTGCACCTAGCTCTTAAACACAAAAGCATGAGGAAATAATAGTGAAAGTCTAAATGATCTGAAAGGAATTTAATTTGAAGTTTGCTATAATTGAGCCAGTTGTCAGAGCTACTGTACTTCTCCAATTATTATTTTGCATACTTGCATGGGACCACAGAGCAAGAGAGAAAAGTAAGTTGAGAAACAAGCAGTTCTATTACAAACCTCAGGAAATACGAACAAGCACCTGCACTGGCTGCACTACAGAGGTTTCCTATGTAACATAAGGAGTTGTACCTTGCACATAACTTATGATTTGTACTGTCAGTTCTCCTTTGTAGTAGCTCTTTAATCTAGAATGAATATTAATAGACAAATTAATATAGCAGTTTATGTAGGAAAATTTATAAAATATTTAAATACAAAATCATTAATTTTGACCTGAAAGGAGAGGTTGTGGAATAGTAAGAGATACTGCCTATTTAAAATTGAAGAAATATTAAAATTCTCCTAAAATATGATAGCATTGATTCTTTAGCTTGTCAACCAAAACTTTGGATAAATGTCAGTCAGTTCCTAAATCAGTCACAGAATCAAAGAATGATAGAATCATTTAGGTTGGAAAACACCTTTAAGATCATCAAGTCCAACTGCCAAGTCCACCACTAAACCATGTCCCTAAGCAAAACATCCAAATGTGTCACCAGGGATGGTGACTCAACCACTTCCTTGGGCAACCTGTTCCAATGATTGACAACCATCCATGAAGAATTGTTTCCTATTATCCAATCTAAACCACCCTGGTGCAACTTAAGGCTCTTTCCTCTCATCCTATCGCTTGTTACTTGGGAGAAGAGACCACCAACCACCTCACTACAACCGTCTTTCAGGTAGTTGTATAGAGCAATAAGGTCTCCCCTCAGCCTCCTCTTCTCCAGACTAAACAACCCCAGTTCCCTCAGCCGCTCCTCATAAGACTTGTGCTCCAGACTCTTCACCAGCTTCGCTGCTCTTCTTTGGACATGCTCCAGCACCTCAACGTCTTTCTTGTAGGTAGGGGCCCCAAAGAGGCAAAGTGTGGTATCACCAGTGCAGAGTACAGGGGGCAATCACTGTCGTACTCCTGCTGGCCACACTATTCCTGATACACACTATTCCTGGGCTTCTTGGCCACCTGGGCACACTGCACACTGCCGGCTCACATTCAGTCAGCTGTCGACCAACACCCCCGCTCCTTTTCCACCAGGCAGCTTTCCAGCCACTCTTCCTCAAGCCTGTAGTGTTGCTTGGGGTTGTTGTGACCCAAGTGCAGGACCCAGGACCCAGCCTTGTTGAACCCCATGCCCTTGGCCTCAGCCCATTGACCCAGCCTGTCCAGATCCCTCTGCAGAGTCTTCCTACCCTCAAGCAGATCATTGTTTCTGCCCATCTTGGTGTCATCTGCAAACTGACTGAGGGTGCATTTGATGCCCTCTGAACAAATAAAATACCCACATCCCTTGAAGTTATGCATCTTCGTTATAATATTCCTCAGACAAGCTAGTGATAAGGTTATGTATATCAACATTCTGAGTCTATTTTTCTTGTGATTCCTCTTATTTTGTTTTATATAATGCAAAAGAAATTAATATCATACACTAACTGATGTCACAGTAGATACAAATGTATTTGGGCAGCTGCCAGTACCAGCAAGCATCACTCAGGGCAGCAGGGCAAAAGATCATCAACTGAACACAAGGTGAATGGTTTATGTTCTCAATATATTTCAAAATTAATTATAATTATCACACAGTGCTTAGAGGTTTGTTCTCGAAAAATGCGAATTCCTCACAATTCCTCACTTCCTAATAAGTAACAGGTAGTACGATACCTACTTTATATACCTAGTGTAGAAGTATTAGCAAGGCAGACTGCAATAAAATCAGGGACCTTGAATTTTATTAGCTATTTTAATTGAAGTACTATGTAGAGAGTATTTAAGGTTCAACTAATGCAGTAAGACTTTATTGTTCTTAATGTTATTATTATTGATGATATTGTTATTGTTGTTATTATTGCTGTTCTTGTTATTGTTGTTGTTTTGTTACTATGGTGACCTCTTTACCCAGTGGGGTTTTCTTGTTGTCACTACAATAAACGAATAAATAATGTTGATCACAGGTTTATCTGCTAATTCTAACCTCTTGATAAGTATATGAACTATGAGTTTTAATCATTGATGCATGCATATTAATTTTCTGTGTTTTCTTGCTATTCATAGTCTAAACGACAGTATCCATCAGGTATTTGAAAGCACGATTTAAGGACCAGTTAGACAACTAGAACCAAGATAATCCTAAAAGTTTTCCTCAGCTGCAGACTTTTCCTACGTACCTTGAACACTGTCTTACTTTTCAACTTTGAAATCTCCACAGCCTATGTATCAAATCCTTATGTTTGTCTGGAAGCATATCTCACAGGTGTGGACAGTTCTGAATTTGTTTCACACTCAAGAATTGTCTGTGTTCATAAATGAGATGCATTAGTCCAATCTCTGCATTCATTGCACCCCTCTCATGTCAGGGACAAACCCCTTACCAGCCAGCTATGCCTTCCTTATGAAACAAGTCAGTGAAAGGGTAGGAATGGAAAGTGTTGACACTGCTCAGTTTCTAATACTGAGTGTCCTGGTTTCAGCTGAGAGAGAGTTAATTTTCTTCAAGAAAGTCAGTATGGGGCTGTGTTTTGGGTTTGTGCTGGAAGCAGCGGTGATAGTGGAGATGTTTTTGCTGTTGTTGGGCGAGGTTTACACAGAGCCAAGGACTTTTTGGCTTCTCGCATCACCCCGCCGGTGGGATGGTGGGGGGTGCACAAGGAGTTGGGAGGGGACAGACAGAACACCTGACCCAAACTGACCAAAGGGGTATTCCATACCATATGATGTCATGCTCGGTTTATAAGGGGCTTGGGAGGAAGAAGAGTGGGGGGGCAGCGGCGTTCGGAGTGATGGCGTTTGTCTTCCCAAGTAACCATTACGCGTGATGGAGCCCTGCTGTCCTGGGGATGGCCGAACCCCTGCCTGCCACGGGGAGCGGTGAATTAATTCCTTGTTTTGCTTTGCTTGTGCACGCGGCTTTCGCTTCACTTATTAAACTCTTGTACCTGAACCCACGAGTTTTCTCACTTTCGCTCTTCCGATTCTCTCCCGCTTTTCCAACGAGGGGGACTGAGCGCGTGTTTATGTGGTGCCCAGCCAACGGCTGGAGTAAAACCACGACACTGAGGAGCACAACATTTAAAAGGAATGGAAAATTGATTGTGAAATAGTGACAGGATACAAACACATAAATTTCATCATATGTTGAAAGCCAGCTCCCTCACTCACTAATAGTCCCCCTTTTGCACCTTGAACACAGTTGAATATCTTCAGCAAGTGATATGGACCATCACATGTGTAGCATTCATGGCTATGGCACTCTTTAAAGAGGCTTTAGATCCCTTATCTGGGGGATAACTTACTTCCTGAGCTCTGTAATGCAAGACTCATATAGAAGAAATGAGCGTGTTGCCTCTTTTCTCACCTCTATGTTTTTTAAAGAAAGAATCATAGCATCATAGAATCATAGAATCGTTCAGGGTGGAAGAGACTTCCAAGATCATCTAGTCCAGCTGTCCCCTTACTACCTATTACCCACTAAACTATGTCCCTAAGTACCACACCCAACCTTTCCTTAAACACCCGCACGGATGGTGACTCCACCACCTCCCTGGGCAACCCGTTCCAATGCCCGCCCACCCTTTCCGAGAAGAAATTTCTCCTCATCTCCAACCTAAACCCCCCCTGGTGCAACTTGCAGCCATTCCCTCTTGTCATGTCCTAAGGCTCCACATTGAAAGGATTTCAGGTTCTTGATATGGAGTAGACAAAGGTCCATAACACTCCCTTGCTATTCACTTTTCCTGTTAGCTGTCTCCAGGCAGAAATATGCCGACAGTGCTGGCTTTGTTTAGCATGTTATTTTGAAGTCTGTTAGAGGGTGCGTAACGTACTTGGCTTTACTTTATAGAAAGCTTTAGCACTTCACTCCAGACTTTCACAATGGGAACAAGATACGTAGAAGTTCAGCACTTCTACATCTGATGGTTTTGCAGCTTATTGTGCAACCTGCTCAAGATTACAAGGAGAATATAAGGCTGAATATGAAATCTAAATTCTGATTCTCAACAGAATCCTTTAAGCATAAGACAGGTATTCCCATGTAAAGATATAGTCTGAAAAAGACAAAAATGGAACTACTGTCCAAAGGTTCACAGAGGGAAGTAGAGAGTTAAAATTTTTTAACTATTAGAGATGGCATCGAAGTATTGATTGTCTGTCAGTGTTTGCTTTGAGCATAGGTAAAATCAATGATTTTTGCAATGTAGCTATCACTCACATATTTTAAAATATCAGCATGCAGAAAAAAAAAATCTTAAAGCATTGCAATCACTTTTTTAATGAAAATTAAATAAAAATCTCTCTATTTTCACAGACTGAGAGTAGGGACCAGGAGTCAGCATGTAGAGTTCCCGGCTGCCAGCTGGAGTTATACAGGCACAACAGAAAAATAGAATTACAATAAAGACTACTGACTGGTGAGCTAGAACTGCGCTTCTCACACTGCGGTCCAGGGAGCACCATCAGCAGTCTGTAAAGCCAGTTTTGCCATACCAGGGAGGCATCTGTCAATCTCCAAGCAGATATATTCTGCAGCTGTAGCCAGCCCGCAGTTCTTTCATTCAACCCAGAGGATTTTTTTAATTAGCTAAACATCAGATAGTAACAAGCACTGCACTGAAACCTGAGGCATGGCTGCCTCCTTACCCTCGGGCTCACTTCACTGCTTGTTCTGCCAGATGTGGGGTTCAGCAGTCAAAATGAGAGGCAGAGGTGGGGTTCAGGAGGACAAAAGTCTCTTCAAATGCCCAACATGTACCATCAGACAAGCTGGAAGAGCACACCCTGTAGCACCAGCCACATGCAACCATCCAGCCAGAGCATGAGGAGCATGAGGCAGTGCTCCTTCCTCTCCACAGCCAAGTGCTACAGTCAAATGTGGTATCATGTCAGAAGGGTCCGTCAGTCTTGCACAGGAAGTGGGCAAGGAACCAGGCAGTACACAAAGAAAGGGCTCCTCCAAGCTTGGGATGCTGCAGGCGGGCCTTCTGCCACCCAGGATTGCAACCTCTATCAGTGAGTGAAAGGACTGGCATTCAGTTTGCATGGAAACAGGAAAGCCACGTAAGGAAAAGTTTACCCGCCAGGAGTCCTCCCACAATCTTCTGACACATCATTATTTCACAGCCCAAAGCCCACACAGACACACCAGGGTGTTTGGATGCTCCTTACCTCATCACTGCCCTTTTCTGGCACAGAAGAATGAAGACTGGCTCCTCGTCTGATTATGGCAGTAAATTAAATACATCATCACTCACTTTTTTGATGCAAGCTATGATCAAGAGTTTGTAAAGCATCTGACTGCTGCATTTCACCATTGCAGTCATACAGAAACCAAGGGCAAGCTGCTGAGTGAGCTGACAACCTGAAAGCATTTGGAGGCATAACCAGATTTTTGAGGATACAAAACAAGCTCCCAGATCTCAATACACCAGGAATTTTCCACTGTTTGTATCTACAGTCCATTTGTTATGAGTTGTACTCAGGTTCATCATTAAAAACATGTGTTTTCCCCATATAAAGAGGTGGGAAGAGGAAGACAGTTACTTAACAGTAAGAAGATGGTGTCATAACCTTCTTTAACAGGAGTTCATTTCATCTTTGAAGTATTACCAAAAATGGAAGTGAATCTAAGAGCCCACTTCACCTTAAATTTTGGTCTTAACTTTGAAACTGGTATTTGAAGATTTATTTTTAGACTTATTTAGTCTGGTGTTATTTTTCCCATAAGTGGTAAACATGTGTATGTGTGTGTCTGTGTGCAAAAATTATACCTATGTATACATGTACATAAATACATAAATACATACAATGAGACAGACTCACTGAATGTGCATGGGGGAGGGAGATCTGCACTTGTGTGCGTGTATGAAACACCCGTCTCTGAGACCAAACACTGGTCTCAGAATGGGCTGCAAAACGACCCATGTCCAGAGCACATCACTGTTCTTCAGAGGTATGACAACCCACCTCCTCCCTGAGAGAAATGAATGAAAACTACTGCATGAGAGCAGATCCCGTATTTCTAGTTAAACCTAGCCAAGTCTTTGTGTAGTAGGGTTAAATTTTAGAAGTGTCTTTATAAAGCCTGATACTACAGAGCTGTAACTTTTAATTAATCATAGAATCATAGAATCATTAAGGTTGGAAGAGACCTCAAGGATCATCTAGTCCAACCGTCCTACTACCACCTATTACCCACTAAACCATGTCCCTAAGTACCACATCCAACCTTTCTTTAAACACCCGCAGGGACGGTGACTCCACCACCTCCCTGGGCAACCTGTTCCAATGTCCGACCACCCTTTCCGAGAAGAAATTTCTCCTCATCTCCAATCTGAACCTCCCCTGGCGCAATTTGCAGCCATTCCCCCTCGTCCTGTTGCTAGTTATCTGTGAGAAGAGGCCAACCCCCAGCTCACCACAACTCCCTTTCAGGAAGTTGTAGAGGGCAATAAGGTCTCCCCTGAGCCTCCTCTTCTCCAGACTAAACAAGCCCAGTTCCCTCAGCCGCTCCTCATAAGACCTGTGCTCCAGCCCCTTCACCAGTTTCGTTGCCCTTCTCTGGACACACTCCAGGGCCTCAATGTCCTTCTTGTGGTGAGGGGCCCAAAACAGGACACAGTACTCGAGGTGTGGCCTCACCAATGAAAGGAATCTTTATCTTAATCATAACGTTTATGATTTGTATTGCTTATTTCTTCCATGTTTCTCCTTGCCATACAGTAAAACTTTCTCACTAATTCTCTTCTTGCCACTATGTCTGCTCTTTGGATTTCACTGGTTTTCTTGTTGGTTGGTAGAAAACTGTGACAGCCCAGTCTTCACAGGTTTCTTGTTCACTCTTGAGGACCTGTCCTGCAGATCATATCTCTGAAAGTGTTCTTTGAAAAGAAATCCAAAGCAGCTCAGCCTACAAGAGTACGTTATTTAAAATGAAAACAGTCTTGAATGCCCTGTGCTGCTGTACTCTTCATTAGATATGTGACCAAAGCAAAGGACCATCTTTTCTTTGTTGCTGTTTGAAATGTATGGAGGAAGAAAGTAGACAGATTAAGGTCATCTCCACTTTTCAAGAAGAAGAAAGGCAAAAGCTGTGCTTTTAAGAAAATACACTTAAAAGTTTTTCATCATTTTATGTGCATACGGACTTCTTTGTTTGATAAAATCTGTTTCTAAATTCATAGTTTTATGTTTTAGTTCTATCTGGATCAAAGATTAATTTTAATAAATTCAAGGATCATGTTCTTAGATCACTTAGGACTCCACAGACATACACAAAGATAGAAAGTCTGTTTCCTAAGCCGATGATCTTTTCTTAGCATTAGGATTGCTGATTTTCTCATCTGTATGGGCACAACATTCCCCCTATTAATTAACATGGTTAAGGATGACTTGTCAAGGTGGTTACAAGCTCCCTATCTCATTAGTTAGGAGCCCCGTTCTCCAAAGAATAACCATTATGTCCTATTTACTATCCATTTTACAATTGTTGACCATGGTGTTTTTTTTTTAAAAAGAGTATTATTTTCAGCTTTTATCATGTAAACAAATGATCAAAAATTCTGAAGCTGCTTAACCTATCAATGTCAATCAATGTCAAAAAAGCAAGAAAGGTTTGTTAGTCCCTGATCTGAAATGGAATAACTTATCATGTGAGCAGCAAATCATGTGGGATTGGTTGATTTCCATTAAGAATTATGCTCCTACCAAGATCAAAAAAAGGTTTATGTTTTCTTTTTCTATGAGGCAACCACCCCTCTTACTAGGTTCTGATATTTTATGCCCTGCGATCTTCCTTTGAGAACACTATGTAAACAATCTTTTTTTGTGTGTGTTCCCACTAAGAAAAAATCCAGACTCATTCATTTTTGTTGACATACCATGTTTGAATAGGAAAATATGGAAATAAAGCAAATGAAAAAAAAAAGTTGACATACCATGTTTTAATAGGAAAATATAGAAATAAAGCAAATGAAAAAAAAAACATTGTCATACCATGTTTGAATAGGAAAATACGGAAATAGAGCAAATGACATCCAACATCTGACTGCTACATTTGGCCCTACTGACTTTTTTTACGGCTGCAAATAGCAGTGAAGTTGAACAGATTTTTGTCAGCTGAGACATTCAATAACTAACACACTTTTACAGAAAACTCTGAGTTATACAGAGTTTAGCACCCTCCCTCTGTTTCTCACTGAGTCTGTACTTAAGGTATCTGGCGTACAAAAAAAAAATCTCTGAGCTTCTCTATAAGTTTTACTAAATGACACAAAATCCTTTGCTTAAAATTAATGTTACAAGAGCAAGAGAATGTATGAATAGCATGAATGGTATGAATTGGCACAAAACCAATTAATCAATCTAGAATGTCAAGTATCACCTTACTTGGATGTATATTTTGTCCCTTAAATGACTAATTAGTTTCATGTATGATTTTCACTTCTTACAATTTTGGCAGCTCAGAAACAAGGCTCTACCTAGGTTAGCCTTCCTGCAGGGGAAAATGATGCTAAATTAGCACTCAACATTGAAATGCTTTGCTGTTTCTAATGTAATGCTGAACATGAGTTTGCAAATAGTATAAGCAGGCATAAATCATGTCCAGCACGATGCCAGCTGGTTTCCTCAAAGTCATTTTCTGAATTTCAAATTTCAGCCCTAAGTTGTTCTAGGTTTTTTTGGGTGGTTTGTTTTTTTCAGTTGTAGGTTTTGGGTTTTTTTGGTTATTATTATGACAACTTCTGTTTGAACACATTCCCTATAAACACCACTAAGGTGAAGACTGACAAACTGGTAAAAATGGCCAAGGAGAAGGCTGAGGTACTCAGCAATATTTTTGCCTCAGCTTTCAGTGGCAGCCTCCCTTCCCACACCTCTAGAGTGAATGGACCACAAGACCAGGACTGGGAGAGCAAAGTCCCTCCCACTGTAAGAGAAAGTCAGGCTCGTGGCCACCTGAGGAACCTGAACACACATCAGTCTATGGGACCTGTTAAGAGGCATGCCGGAGTCCTGAGGGAATTAGCTGAGGTAGTTGCCAAGCCACTCTCCATGAAATTTGAAAAGTCATGGCAGTCAGCTGAAGTCCCCAGTGACTGGAAAAAGGGAAACATTGCACCCAGTTTTAAAAAGGGTAGGCAGGAGAACCCTGGGAACTACCAAGCTGTCAGCCTCACCTCTGTGCCTGAGAAAATCATGGAACAGACCCTCCTGGAAGCTACGAGAAGGCACATGGGGGACAGGGAGGTGACTCAACACAGCCAGCATGGCTTCACCAAGGGGAAATCTTGCCTGACCAACCTAGTGGCCTTCTATAATGGAGTACATCAGTGGACAAAGAAAGAGCTACGGATGTCATCTATCTGGATTTCTGTAAGACATTTGACACCATTCTCCACACCATCCTTCTCTCTAAACGGCAGATATGGATTTGATGGATGGATTGTTTGGTGGATGACGAATTGGTTGGATGGTCACATCCAGAGGGTAGTGCTCAATGTCCAGATAGAGATTTGTGAAGAGAGGTGTCCCTCAGTGGTCCATACTGGGACTAATATGGTTTAAGAACTTCATCAGATATAGACAGTGGGATTGAGTGCCTCCTTAGCAAGTTTGCAGATGACACCAGGCTGAGTGGTGCCGCTGACATGCCTGAGGGATGGGATGCCATCCAGTGGAACCTAGAAAGCTCAAGAAGTGGGCCCATGTGAACCTCATGAGGTTCAATAATTCCAAATGCAAGGTTCTACACATGGCTTGGGGCAACCTCTGGTATGAGTACAGGCTGGGGGATGAAGGCATTGAGAGCAGCCCTGCAGAGAAGAACTTGGGAGCGGGCGAATGAAAAGCTGGACATGAGCTAACAATGTACACTTGCAGCCCAGAAAGCCAGTTGTATTCTGGGCTGAATCAAAAGAAGCATGACCAGCAGGTTGAAGGAGGTGATTCTGCTCCTCTACTCTACTCTCATGAGACCCCACCTGGAGTACTGTGTCCAGCTCTGGGGTCCCCATTAAAGAAAAGACATGAAGATGTCGGAGCGAGTCCAGAGGAGGGCCACAAAGTCAATCAGAGGACTGAAACATCTGTCCTGTGAGGAAAGGCTGAGAGAGTTGGGCTTGTTCAGCCTGGAGAAAAGAAGACTCTGAGAAGACCGTATGGAAGCCTTTCAAAACTTAAAGGGGGTTTATAAAAAAGGTGGCGACAGACTTTTTAGGGGCACCTGTTGAGATAGGAACAGGGGTAATAGTTTTAAACTAAAAGAAGATAGATTCAGACTAGATATAAGGATGACATTTTTTACAATGAGGGTAGTGAGACACTGGACCAGGTTGTCCAGAGAGGTGTAGTTGCCCCATCCCTGGAAGCATTCAAGGTCAAGTTGGACAGGACTCTGAGCAATCCGATGTAGTTGAAGATGTCCCTGTTCATTGCAGGGGGCTTGAACTAGACGACGTTTAAAGATCTCTTGTAAATCAAACTGTTCTATGATTCCATGATTCAGTGACTCTATGATTCTATGAAAATGCCTGGAAAATTCAGTTTCTGAGATTAACCCTACTCTCCTGCACTTTCTTTGCACCCAGACATGACCAACACTTTCTATTCAAAAACATATTTAAACATGCATTTCAGGCAGAACTCATGTAAGTGTTACTCACACCATACTATCTCACTGCAAGCGGTTAATTCCTACACATAATATTGTGGCAAATGTAATATTAGCTGATGTAACATGTTAAGGTTCTTTTGTCACAAGAGCAAGGAAGCTCTCGGCAGATACTCGCCTTCTAAATTTCACCTTTACCCTATCATTTTCTCCAAATAAAAGTTACAGGAATTTATCTTTCCTCTCCAGGAAAAAAACATTTCCCTTAATCTCCTGGCAGATAAATACAGCTAAACAACTTTTCTCAGAAATGTTCTTGAAAGCTGAGAGGATACCCAGAAACATTTTGCTCCCAAAGATTGAAGTTTAACAAGGTCATAGTTGTATGAAAATCACAGCAGTAAAATAAAAGCAATTATGTAATCCTAACTATCACTGATGATAACCAACATTTTGCTTGAAAACTGCACACCCATTTAACATTATTCAGAGAAAGCAGCAGAAACTAAATGATTAAAACATTCTTTCACAGAATGATAGCTCTCTTTTGACCAGGAAGATGTGTCAGCTAAAATCGCCAAGGTCTCAGTTCTATGGTTTTTTGTTCTTATCCCTGATTAGGACTCTGGAATGAACTTTCTGATTCCAAAACATCTCTCAGCACCGTGGCTAACAAGTAATTCCTCCCATGCCCTCTCTTGCAGCAGTCTGCTTGCATTCTCTGCTGCTTCTCAGAAACAGAATGTCAAGCCTCCGAAAGACCTTCATCCATCAATGTCCTTGCTCTCCAGGTTTTACAAGCACTCTGAGGTTAAAGAAAATATTCTCTGCAGGTACTGGCAGTAGTTTGCCACCACAGCAAGAACAAAAATGTATACAGGAGTGAGCTTCTCTGCTGGAAAGAAGTTTGCAACAGTGATGTTTCATTTCATTCTTTTAAACAGGAAAAGACACTTTCCTCATTTATTATAGGTGTGGATTTTTATTTTTTGTTATTTTTTTCCAGTAAAATCTTTCCTAGAGGTTACTTCACAGCCATAGATGCAGCAGTAGAAAATAGTTGAAATGCATACAGAAAAGGTTCTGAGTCATAGCATAGTAACTTCACGTTAGTGATGCTTTTCTTTGCCTGCAACATTTTTCTGAATTGGGAATTACTTGCTACAGGCATGCTTTTAACATCTCAAAGGCTATTTTCAGAGTCAATTTGCAGTTCCATGGAAGTCATTCAGCATTGTTCAGGTCAATGCTGAGTACTGTTCAGTCCTTCCACAAAATATTGGTTGTGGTGAGCTGGGGGTTGGCCTCTTCTCGCAGATAACTAGTGACAGGACAAGGGGGAACGGCTGCAAGTTGCGCCAGGGGAGGTTCAGGTTGGAGATTAGGAGAAATTTCTTCTCTGAANGGGGGAACGGTTGGACTGGATGGTCCTTGAGGTCTCTTCCAACCTTAATGATTCTATTCTATTCTATTCTACTCAAGTAACCAACTGTATGTATGAATATATATACACACACACTAATATTTTCATGTTTGTACAATTTAAATGGCCATATTTTCAGACAAGATTCTCAATGATGACAATGATTTCCTTAGTGTTACTTTATCACTGAATGATACAACAGCAGATTTAGAATTTCCTTGGGCGTTTTTAATTTTAATACTTTATTGTACTAAGAGGAGTTGCACAAAGCCTTTTTTAAGCATCCTGAAATTGCTTCTACATTTACAGGTCCTGGTTCTTCTGGGAAAATTTCAACCACTCTGAATCTGGATTCATAAACAAGGTAGAGCCAGCTGGGGGTCATGAATGCTGACAGCTGCATTGACAAAGAGGTGTGAGGAGGACATGAAGTAAAATGATGACCTCGGATTTATGGACAGCAGCTTGTTCAGGATAGGTGAGATGTTATGGGAGGTTGTCCTGAAGTGTAACTTGTGAAGGAACTGAGGGTAGATTGTTTATTTTAAAGACAAACTCTTCAAAACCACAGCAATGTTCCTTCTTGATGACTTGTATTTCTTATGTTTCTTATAGTTTGTGTTTGTTTCAGGGAAGTACTTGTTTCATGTGTCTAACTTCAAATTTAAATTTTGTCACACAATATACATATTACAATTCTAAAACAATTTTGAAGTGCTGTTTCCTATGAGTACATGGCGTCCATTAAAAGAAAATACTAATACAAAATTTTTTGTTGTATCAAAATTCGAAGTTATTCCTTATTAGAACTTAAACATATTATACATTTGGGGTTTTTGTCCTGGCTTTGCTATGTCTTAGTTCCAGAAATTTCAGAGATGGCATTCTTGTCAAATTCAAAACAACTCCTACTTGCAATACAGGATTCAGCCCTTTCATCTCTGCAAAGATGTTAATAGTCTAAGAATCATTTGAACTGAAATGGACAACTTTTTTGCCTGAGAAGTACACCAACACCATTTATAAACAAACACTTCAACCTGCTAAAACCTGTATGGGGGACATAATGCTAGACAAAAACCAAAGAGAGTAACTCAAATGAAATTATAGTTGCAGTGTACTGAAAAGGAGACATGAACTCTATATGGTGTAAACAACATTCACATCACAATTTTCTTAGTGAATTTGTGTATTAAAGATATTCAGTGGGATTTATAATCGCACTCTTGCATAAAATGAAGGGTAAGATGTCTAGAAATAGGGAAATATTTCTTTTCAAAAAAAAAGACAAATACTTCTGTTAAGTATTTTGTTTAGAAAAATTTGGCCATATCGGTTCTATTTCTTTCAGTGTTTGTGCTATCAGCTCCTTGTATTTTTTCCCTTTCAGAGACTTCCTGCTATTGATGGTTTGGTGCACTATCCTTTATTCTCTAAAAATCAAAATAGTTCAAGCGCAGAAAGCTAACACTGTATGAAACATGACTGTTTCCAATGCCCGAGGTTTTTATATGATGAGAAGTTTATCTAAAAAGAAAGGCCAGCAAATATTAGAAATTGCTTCAGGATAAAGTAACATTTTCTACCAATTAGTAGCCTTTTGTTTGAAGTGTTTGCATAGTTTTGCCTACAAGCCAAACTGTGGGATCCTATAAGATGATGCAAGAGGACTATTCTTCCCTTCTGGGACAATTCAGAGTCCTGCTAAAAAAGTCTAGTGCTATTTTAAGTGAAACAACTAAGTCTCAGGATACTCTTCTCCCAAAAAAGTTGTGGAGGCACATCAGCTCACCCAGTCCATCTACTCATTTGGAGGCTTTCCCATGTCTAAATGGGGAGGGACATGCCATTTCCAGTGCTGGACAATCTGACTTTCTATTACCATCTGGCCACTTAACCGTACTGTAATTTTATGAAGTCAGACACATACAAAAGGATACAGAAAAAATTAAGAGCAAGTTACAATACTTCCCACATAGTAAATATAGATATTGGCATAATTGCTTGCTTCCCTACGAAGAACGAAACTAGAAAAGTACCAGGTCGTATTTCCAGAGCCAAAAGTCCATCATGTTGTCATGGATGTACATAGCAGGATCTCAGACGACGAGATGACTCAGTCAAAGCACAAAAGTCTTTATACAGAGTCAAGTATCTGCAAAAAGTAACACCGACTTCAGAGAATGAGGAGCTGGAATAAGATACATTCAGATGGTTTACAGAAAAATGTTAAGCTTATCCATCCCTTTATGGTTCTTGCCTTGCTTATAACATAAAGCAACTTAAATGCAAATGAGAGAAAACAAAGGGAAACTGCATATAAAGATAGAAAAAGCAGTGTAAGAATTATGTCACAAAGATGCTTTTTAAAAGCCAACCCTTGGGCATCTCATACAAAAAAAAATTGTGTAAACTCTTAGAGCCCAAGTTCTGTGAACCAATTCCACGATCATTTCCTTGTTTGCTTTGCTTTTCCAATGATTATCGTTTTCCTTCCTTCCTTCCTTCCCTCCTTCCTTCCTTCCCTCCTTCCTCCTTTAATATAGAAACTAGTGTTAGAATAGAATATAGTGTTAAATAGAGAAACAAATCACTAGGCATCTCCTTTATAGCTCCTGCCATAATACTCTGAAGTTTGTCAGGTTGAACTGGATTAGTTGCTCATTGATATACTTCAGTGCTTTTTTGACATGAGACATTATAGCGATTTTTTTCAAACTGTTAATATGGATTGTGCTAGCCGTTGGTATTATGCCATTACATTTAGCCATGTCATTGTTCTATTCATAATATTATGATAAGTTGCCACACATGGGATTCCAAACAAGAATATAGTGGGTTTATTTTATTTTCCCTTAAGTTTCTGTCGATCCCATACATTCACACACCAAAATATCTGCTTTACAGAAGACAGCAGGGATGTTTTTATCCAGACCCCATTTCACCTGAAATGCTGCCTAGGCAAAAACAGTTTTCAGTCTCAGCCCCCCTGACGAAATCCCAGTAGCTCCTGCCCTAAGTCAGTGCCCAGACTAAAGCTCTTGATACACCAAAATTAAACTAGCAGTAAGGAGAACATATTTAAACTGATCTAGTAAGCACAGAGGTTACCCAGGGTTTTGATGTATTCCCAGAGAGTGGCCTGAGGAGGGAGTCACAGGGAGTGACTAACATGAGTGCTCTGGAAGACTGGGAATAGCAGGAGCTGGCTGTACTCCCCACCAGGGGCCATGGAGGTGGGAACTGTGTCTTAGCAGATGGCTATAGAGGCAAATCACAGAATCATAGAATAGTTTGGGTTCCCCAGTTGCATCCAGGCTATCTCCTCCTGACTGACCACGTGGTCAACACAGCTCATAAGAGTATGACAGCCTGACCATAAAGGAGCAGCAGATAGCACGGCTCATCCTCTCCCTGCTGGATTAACACAGCAGCACCTTCATGGCAAAAGCAGAGGGCTGGGGGGGAGCTTGCCCCAGTCAGTCTGTACCCCCGTGAGCTGTACAGTCACACCAGGACCACTGAGCAGGATGTGAAGGCTTACCATATGCAAGAGGTCAGAACAAGGTCCTAAGAAAACAGTGACTCAGAGACAGTGTCCTGTGATCGAACTAAAACCATCTACAGCCTTGCAGGCACAACTAACTCCATCACAGTTGGTCCATGACATAATTTAACAAAAAGGAGGTTAGAGGAGAGAAAGCTAATTGCTTTCAGCACTACCATTCTTCACCAATAGCTAGTAACACTTACCACTTAGAAGCTACTGAAATGCACATTAAAAAGAATGGATATCCCTAAATGCTCTAGCTTTGCAAACAACAAATAAATTTGAGATTGAAATCTTTCTCAAGAAGCGTACAATGTATGCTGCCTAAAGCAAAAAGGAATTAACCTCGGCATTTAAATATAGTGACTAGCGGCTGCCAGAACCAAATATGTATCTAATTTTGTCATTGCAGAGTGTACATCTACCAGTATTTTTGCATCCTAACAATCTAATTTTATACAATGACAGCTAAGAATAGATTTTCAGAATGGTAAATACACCACTGCATGTCTAATTTGCATGCAAAGATTTCATGGCACCATGTGCAAATATAGTAAATGAGCATACAAATTTGAGTATAAATACACACTTATGGAAGTCTGACAAGCTGAGTGTTGTAATTATGTAAATATTTTTGTATCAATCACTATTGCAAGAAGTACAACACGGCATGAAATAAATAAGAAATTGGCATTTTTTCCCCCCAATTATCAAACTGCTTTTTTGATACTCTTATCTTTCAGGATGAAAACATTCTATTTGCTCAAAACAAGTTACCTAGTTCAAGATTTTCCATGCCATGTGTTTAGTCTTCTACAAACGCTGCGTGCATATGCAATACAAAAGTTCCTTTTTCAGAAATGTGGGTTATGAATTTTAAATGTGTAAAGACTGGTCAGGAAATAATTTCCCTATTCCATGATAATTCTCCCAATTCCAAAAACTTAAGAAATTATTCAAGAAAAATACTGCTTTATCTGAATCAAAATGTTTTACCAATAGTGAGGTCATATACATGTTATTATAAATTGGCAAATTTCAAAAAGACAAGCAATTTAAAAAAGCATATTTTGTCCAATTTTTTCTTTTCCAAATTTTATTGTCTTATTAATGAATTCAGAATTTTTTATAACAAGATCTTAATTAAAATAAATCCAACTGCATCATTAAAACTTTTACATGCATTATAGACTGCTTGAATTACAGGTTGAAATAATTTAAAAAAAAAATCTGATACACCTTGAAAAAGCACATCTAGTTTCCACTTTCTATGTTTTACATTCCACTTCTCACCAAAAAACTTCACTTGCTTCAATAGAAACAGAATTTATCCAGTTTTTTACCATTTTAACAACTACGTTAGGATAGGTACAGGTGCTAAGAATAGGAGATGACCAAATAGAAAGAGCTTTCACTGCCACTTTCATGCAGTATTATGTGAGCAATGTTCCTTTAGCATTTAATCTTTAACTATTATTTTAAAAGGGTTAATTCCCATCATTCTTTTTGAAATCTTAATGAAGAAGTCAATTTTGTTTACAAAATAGCCAAAACATATGAGTAGAAAACACCTGAAAGATGCTGATTTTAAATGTTTAATCATATGCAAGAAATTGGGGCAGAGGGGAGGTAGGGTTTTTTTTCTGTTGAGGTTACAGAAAAGAATGAAAATACAGATTAAGCCAAGTATCTTTCCAAAAATCATTCTCCTTTCTTCTGAACCTCAACAAAATATACTCTGTGTAAAACTAAAGAGCTGAAAACTCAGATGCAGAAAAGAGCTTCCAGATAATACCTATTTCTACACATAATTTTCAAGTACTTGGCTCCTGGTGAAAATTGAATGTACTGGATTTTTTGCCCTCCATCATCAATTCAGTCCGTGCTTAGATGAAAGCCAGGACCGTATCTTTCAGTGTACACACAAAGTAGGAGGCGCAGATTCAATTCCCTACTCTGCTGCTTAATAAAGGTCATATTTCTGAATAAAGTGTCAGGCTGCAGGGTATTGTACACAGGATGGAGAAGGAGCTTGGCAGTCTAAAGAATTGCAGAGATCATATGCAAGAAATTGCCTTGCACCATTCTAATTGCATGGGATAATTCAAGCATTTCTTTGAAGGTGCTGTATTTTATTCCATGCTTTTAAAACATAAGATTCTTTTTCATGACTAAGCTGAATGTGTTGAATGGTAGATCTCATCACCCTTATTAACCATGCCTAAAATGATGTAAAAGAAAGCTGAACTCTGCTAGGAGCAATTACTGTGGGTCATGGTTTCAAGCCTCTGTACTCAGTCTGACCAGAATGAAGTTCAGAAATTAACTTTATTCGTAGCAGCCCATATAGTGCTGTGCTTTCATTTGTAGCTTAAACAGTGTTGATAACACACCAGTGCTTTGCCTGTTCCTGAAAAGGGCTCACAGAGCACTAAATTCTTTCCTCCTCACTTCCCCACACATGTAAGCAGGCTAGAGGTGGGCAAGAGGCTGGGAGGGGACACTGCTGACCTCAACTGACTAAAGAGATACTCCATACCATGTGGCATTGGGCTGAACAATACAATCTGAGGGAAAGGAAGAGGAAAGAATAACATTCAGAGTTACAGCATTTGTCATTCCAAACAATAGTTATACATGCTGAGGCCCTGCTTTCCAAGAAGTGGTTGGACATCTGTCCACTGATGTGAAGTGGTGGATGAATTTCTCTTTTTCTTTTGGTTGCACATGCAGCTTTTTCTTTTCTCATTGAATTATCATTCTCTCAATCCATGAGAATTTTCACCTTCATTCTGTTTTTCTCCCTATACTCCAGGAGAAGGGAGTGAGGAAGAGGCTGAGGGGATGTCTGGATCCTGGCTGGGGCTAACCCACCAGAGCACCAGAACCAGACGGGGCTTACATGAGGTTACATAGGCTAGAAGCTGTTTCATTCTGTGCAGACAAGAATATAGCAATTCCAGGCATGTTAAGAAGCACAAATGTGAGCACCTCCACTTTAAGGTTAATATGGATTTAATGACCCTGAAATTCAGCAGCTGGGTGAAGACTTCTAAGTTCTTTCCTTGGGGCTTAAGATATAGTTTAAACATCAAAATGCAAGAACTCATGTTTCTTTGTGGAGCTAATTCTAACTTGGTGGATCTTGCACATTCGTCCTACCAGGACAAGCCTCAGGGCTTTTTAACAGTGAAGATAAAGTCAGCCTTATGTTGGTGGAGGACTAAGCAAGGCCTACGGAGAAGGATGAAATACCTGGGCTTTGTGCTTCTGTCAGCTCTCCTTCAAGAGAGATGGAAGGATTCTACCTTGGTTTATATTTGTACTAAATCTAATTGCCAATGGTTTGAAGCATTGATCCGGGTGGACACTTGATACAGTCTAAGTTATTCAAGCTGATAAAAAAGAAAAAAAGACATGTTACAAAGATAAAATTTAAGGGAGACAGAGAAACAGAAGCCTTGTAGAAAGAAAGGTAGCTTGCTTTGTTTTGTTGGTTGTTTTTCTCTCCCAATTTATCTTTTTTTTCTCCCCTCTTCCAAGTCCTTTCTTTTTGCTCTTAACTTTGAGCGAATTTTCCAATATCTCATTTATGTTCAGTTTTATAGCTTCCTCCTTTCTTTTTTTTTACTGGCCAATACCAGTCACTTGGCTCTGATTTTAGATTGCATCCCACTATCAGAATCTGTATGAGTTACCTCTCTATATGCTTTCTTATGGTCTTTATTTTGTTGATTTTTTTTCTTTTTAAGATCTATTCCTCTTCCTTTTATGGGATGTAGTTATATCTTGCAAAGCATTTTTATCACCCCTTGTGGTCAAGCTTAACGAAGAGCTCTGTTCTCAAAATTAAACTCTTTCAAATATGATCTTTATTTTTTTGTTTCATTGATGAGCAAATCTACTACCATTCCAAGTGGAGTACTGCATGAAAGCAATCCGCTTTCCTGGATTGGAGCCCAACACATTTTGTATCAAGTATTGGTATAAAAGGTTTATCATTTATAGGTATGCAATTTATAGGTCTCAGAAGTAATTAAGTAATGAAGAATTCATGCACTTCTACCCTGGTACTTGTCCAAAGGGAAAAAATCTTTTGTGATGCAGGTATGCTATCTTTTTTCTATATTTTGATTGCCAACTTTGAACCAACTTCATGTTCCACTTTTGTAACATAAAATGTTTTCCTTGTTGCATACAGGAGACATACTGATGATTTACAAGTAGGTATACGAGGACCAGAAGTTCCTTTGTTTTATTAAAAATTAAAACTTCTTTTTAATGTTTTCTCTGTTTCTACTGTAAGTAGTCTCCTTCATGCATTTATACTGACAATTATTCATCATCATCATAATTTTCAATCTACTGCTTTTCCAGCTTGCATTCAAAAGTGATTAAAAAACAAACGCCTCCATAAATGGTAAAACCGTAAGATATATGGTTGAAAAAGCTGTGTTTGCTTTCGTATATATATAGGTTTAAATTTTACTTTTCATGTTTGAGAAATCATATTCTATAATGAAAGACTCCAGAGTTTGGAAAGATTCAAGTATAATATTGTATAAGTCATTGAAAGGTCGAGTTGAACTTTATCTTCAGCAAACCACAGTCTGGGAAGTTTATGTCAAAACACTTCTAGGATTTACCAGTTTACATGGCTATTATTGCATGTCATAGTGCTGTGAATGCATTGGGTTGTGTATCATGTGAAGCGACAGCTGCTGTGTAAACTGTAAGGATTATTTTTCAGTAACTAGGGTTTTCCCCCTCTAGCACTCCTTAAAACTGCCACATATCAAAGTAAATGTAATTTCAGACACCTAAGAAATGTAAATTTGGAAGGCTTTTTGGAACAACAAATTTTGTTGGTTTTTTCCCTCAATGTAAAGAACTAAAATTTCCACCTACCAGAAAGGAAAATAAAGTGTGGTTTATTTTTTTCTTTATTCTAAGTTTTCCCTGGAAATACTCTGCATGAATTTCCACACACACAAAATATAGTTTTACAAAATGTACGGAGAATGTTAAAGTTTTACATAATTTTAGCTCAAATCTTTTTCAATTTACCCGTATACCTCAAATATTTCATTCCTTATATTTCTTTGTGTTACTTATGGCAATATTGTTTCCTATTTGTAGGTGGGAAGTTGTATGTTTTTAGACTTTTGTTTTCTCAGAGATTTATAACTGATATTTGAAGTAATTCTCTCATTTTTTTGTTTGATGTCTACTGGCTTCCAGAAAAAGAAGAGAGGAAACATGCCATATCTCAGGTCTGGTCTGAGGATTGAGCCCAAATGGAAGGTGGCTCTCAAGATTTGTCTAATGGCAGAAAAAATTTTCAGCTATATCAAACAACTGATGTGTTGTGTTTGTGGGAAAATTATTCCTAGATAAGGGTTAACTAGCTTTACAAGCACATCCTAGTCACGTCAGTGGAAAAATGAACTTGTATAGATCCTTCGGATCCTCCTGTTAATACCCAAATGCTTGCTGGTCTACTGCTCACCCAATGCTAACTCTTGTATTTCGGGAACAGAATGATCTGCATACATGTTAAAATATTATTTAGTATCCATATTCCACTCAGAAACATCAGTGAGATCTAAATGAAGTTAATAAGTGTGAAAAGTATTTAATTTAAAAATAAATTTTATACATACTGAGCACTAAGGTAGTGTTTACATTAAAAATAATGTGTAGCATATACATGGTTTTTAATATATGCATGTAATATCTAGGGTAAAATTGTGGTTCGTTCTGTATGTTGTGTTCTCCTATGACAGTATTACTAGTCAACTGTCCATATATTGATGTAAAAATATATCTAAGAACATACAATGTCATATCAGCATATGTCTTAGACTATATCTCTAAGATCATACCACACTCATGCTGGATTTAGAAATAAAGCCTCTTATTTGGTTTCATAGCTAGCTATAAAGACAGTGTATTATTTAGATCCTAATTTCAAATTCTGTTCTTCTTCAACTATGATTTTCACTATATTAACCTAAAATTCATAGGTGATGAGCACTATGGTGTCAGGAACTTTTGCTGTGTTATGTAGAAGGGAGCAAGGTAGGCTCCTTGCATTTCTAATTTATTAAAAATAAATCCTTTGTCACAGTTCATCAACATTTAAGGGTATTACCATTGCCATCATGCAGCTTCAGCTTCACTTATTCGTTTTTTGCTTCCTCCAAGTTATAATCATGTTCTGATGAATTTTTCTGATCAGACAGTGAAACCCACTATTTCCTGTTTCTCTTCTCTATACACTCCAGAATATATTGGTTAATAAGCTCTCTAGTACAAAAAATTATTCTTATCTGTCTTACTCTACCTAATTCTTTTGCTTTTCAAAACCCCAACACTAAATGTTCTTCCCTGTTTTTCCATCAGGCCATACTTCCTACTACATTGTCCTCCTTGCCTAACTTCTCAGCATGCTTACATAGACTGAAATAATCAAGTGACTATGATTTTCAAGGTCAGGACATGTAAATATGCAGAATTAAAGATATCTCAAACACTAAGTCAACTTTACATTTCCAGGGAATCAAACTTTTGCACATCTGTCAATTGGACTAGAAGCAGAGTTATCACCATCTTGGATAACACACTGAGAATTTCACTGAAAAGCTGCAGAGCTAAAATGACAATCTGTTACAGCTGATAATCTTCACTACTCAAGATGTCTCATACTATCCATCAACAGGTCAAAGATAAGATGGAGTGTGCAACCAAAAAGATAGGAAATATTGAATTTCGGCAAGTAAGGGAGGAAACTGCAGCAAATTCTCCATAGCACAATTTGAACCTCTTAGTCTTGTAATGGGTTAAACAATTTTTTGGTACGTAGACATCATAAAAATTTCAGGAACAATGTGGCAACATATTCTTTGTGGTATGCTTGTCCAAGTGACATTTAAAAAACATTTTCAGCGCTGTGATGCCAAATCTGTATTATGTACCGTTCCCCTTTATTCCCTATGTCCTTTGAGAATGTAAACTTTTTAGCTGTTTCCAGAAAGTGCTGGAACAATGACGAATGTTTGGAATGTGATTATGTTTGTGACTTGATCTCAGTGGAAAATTAGTTATAATGGCTTTTAAACAAAAAAAAAAAACTTTTAGAACTGGGGACAGATATGCATGTGGGAGCAAATGAGCTATCAAACTCCTATTGCAAATAGAAACAGCAAGTCAGTTTATTCCTGTATTTAAGCTTTTTGGGACTGTACCAATATGCGCAGTCAAGAAGAGAACAAGTATTTTTGACTGGATTATGCTTGCAGTTTGAAAATGTATATATGCTAGGGCTGAAGAAAAAGGTACCTTGTACCTTCTCACAGCATATCTCTTGCTAAACAGAAAAATATCCTATCAGCCACTGACCAGAAGACCATAGGAAATGTTCACACTGCTGAGAGTCAAAGAAGTTGTGCAGGAGATAAGAAGGCAGCAGGAGTATGGGTATTCAGTTTCCTTACCAACTCTAACAGTCTCCACACTGACTAAGATAAATTACTAGGAACAGAAGATAAAGCAGGCTACCCTGGAAGGCACTGATACTGAAGAAACAAGTACTACACTGGGAGCTCAAGACCAGCTAAATTGATATTTGCTTCTAGGATAAAATTATTCTAAATTAGAAAGGGGTAAATTCTCAAATTAGGATAGTTATCTTAGTTCAAAGAGTGTGTACCAGTATTTGCTTATCAATTACTTTCTGAATTGGAAGATGATATATTCTGTTCACACATCCAAGACCTGATGCAGCCTGCAGCTTTAGGGTTCACTTGTCCAAGCCTCTTCTGCCTCATGTTTTAGCACGTCTCCAGTGAATTATCTCTAGTTCATGCAGATATACCTCCCCTAGCTGTGGATACCACAGCATCGTGTTCAGCACAGATTGCAAAAATCTGCCCAAAAACGTGGGTAAAAATGCTGGCTAAGAGGCTGCCCGGAGCTGCAGGAAAACACTGCATTTAGCAGTACCCAAACTAGTTCAAAGTTGTCTGGAGAACCTGCAGTCACTGCAACATGAACATATGTTAGTTTCATCATCAAGCAAATAGACTGATCATATGAACACCGAAGTGGTATATCCTAGGAGTGTTGCAAGGTTAGCTTGCACTTTGAACATATATGCAAGTGCTAAACACTATTATGATTCTCCCAGAGGCATAATGAGGTCTAACAAATTATTATCTTTCTCTGAGAGTGAAGTCTCACATTGCCCTCATTGTAAGTCATCGTTTAAGTTACAAAGACAGACTTTGGGGGCTGATGTTCAGAGACACAGAATTCATTTGAAATTATCCCTCTTTCATTCAAACAGCACTTCTTAATTATTTTGGTTTTGGAACAGACCCTCCCCTGTCAAGAAATTTTCTTTGTTCATACAGCTCCTACTCAATAGTAAAAAAAAAATCTCTGAATGTATTTCAAGCTGAAGGTTTGCTCCAATAACGTAACTTACACCAACTGTCACTATGGTGATTCCTCCAGGACTGTAACACATTCAAAAAAGAAAGTACAAAAAACCTACTGCCAAGCATAACTAGCTCCTACATCTTGAACATCTGATGATGTTTCCATGAGAGAATGCAATTTTCTGCTGGGAATTCAAATGTACAGCTGTACGTTTCATACATACACACAGGCACTGGAATCCAGAGGCAGTTCCCCTAATCATCCTGAGCAAGGCTGATGCTTTCCAGAATACTGTTCTGTAAGACATACCAGAAAAACCCCAAGCAAATGAGGAAACAAAGAAAAAACAAACAAACAAACAAAACCCAAACAAACAAAAGAAAAAAACAAACCCAAAAGTAAGAATATTTTAGAATTTACTTTCTCTACTTTATTAAGTCTGTATGACTCTCCGGTGCTCACAGGCAACAGATAGGCTGAATTGTAAAGTCCACTATCTTTAACTGCTTCTTTCATTTTTCCTGAATATCCTGAGGGTCTCTGAATGACTGTGGCAACATTGTATGTAGTAATGTAGGAGTCTGGGGAATAAATTTTCTTATTTGTACAAGAATCAAATCAAATAAATGGGACTGTTTATGCTGCACTCTTCTTTAAGCTGTAACAAATGCATAACATGAACCCTAACACAGCATCCTTAATTAATGAGACTGTAGTTGTCTTTTAACAGTGCCCTTTTGACACCAAAACATTTTAATTGGAAACAAGAAAAGAGAAGACCAGAATTACCTAGATAGTGGAGCTGTACGAGGGACAATTTGGCCAAATCCTAATTTTCTGCTGAACAGGCATTATTTACATCTATCTTGGTGTCAGGGTTTAGTGCGTTTTTATAACTCTGCTATGCCATACTACAAATATTTTTGGTAAAATATGGAAGTTTCAGACTTTTCCTTAAATGTATGATGATTATAAATACTGTATTCTCTCCCAGTATACCAATACCTTTTAAACATACCTTGTCTTAGAATGTCGTTCAGTGCAAAACAAAATAATGGTATGCACCACTACTGACAATAACGACATAGAGAAGACACTTTGCAAGTGCTTCTTGAATGTGAGAATGTTAACGACCTCCATATTTATGCACCTAAATGTAATGAACAGGGAAGAATCGAAACAAGCCTGTTAGAATTAACTTATGTTCTGTGAACACGGGAGTATTGTGTTACTGTCTCCAAAAGCTGTTAATATATTCTCCATCAATAGTTTTCAAAGTCTCATGCAGGGTAAAAGATCACAGGCAGCTCTGCACAGAGAGGCTCACAGGTACAAAGAAATTATGCTGATTCCCTTGAAAAGGTGCACCGTGACAACTAGATTCATGGTAATCTTTTAGGAAAGTGTGGGTGGAGTTATGCTAGAGATGCTTTCAGATTGAAAACAACATACTTTTCTTATACATAGTCCCTTTGTAGATCATACTCCTTGAAAATTTAAATGTCTAGTATTTTACGATGAGATTGTGGATATACAGATTGTCCATGACTGGAGAAAAAAAAAAAAAAAAAAANTTGTGGATATACAAATTGACAAAAAAAAGAAAAAAAAAAAAAAAAAAAGAAAACAAAACAAAAGAAACAAACAAAAACAAACAGACAAAACAAAACAAAAACTTGATTCCTTGTGCAAAATGGGAAGACTTTGTAAATGTGCAATTGCCAATGGAAAAATTAGGTTTTTTAAAAGTTATCCCATGAGCAAATGCCATATTTTACTATTTGATTTTAAAAAATCCTAGCAGAACCTGGGCCTGCAGCTTAAAATCACATAGGCAGCTGTGAACTAAGCAATTATTTAGGATTCTGGCAATGTGACTAATCCACAAAATAAAATTACAGTTGACTCAAAATAACTCCACCACTAAGTACCTCCTACATATAAACACTTCCTTACTCTTCCTCTTAGATATTTTCCATTCCTAATCTTTCTTTCCAGTATCCCATCAGATTCTCTTTGCCTTGTTTCATAACAGCTATTTTTAAAAGGCAGTTACCTTTTAAATTAAAACTGCAACTATTTTACAGCAAAAAAAAATTTCCTTTCTTACAAGAGACACTATTCTTAGCCATGACATGGACATAAGCTGTCCATGGGGTGGGAACACCTTCCACTAGACCAGG
>VWZZ01002074.1:121811-146541 GCA_013399095.1 Psophia crepitans | reverse complement strand
CAGGGCACATTGCTGGCTCATGGTCATCCCCCCGTCCACCAGGACACCCAGGTCCCTTTCCCCTACACTTCTCTCCAGCAGCTCAGTCCCCAACCTGTACTGGCACATGGGATTCTTCTTTCCCAGGTGCAAGACCTTACACTTGTCCTTGTTGAATCTCATCAACAAGGATGTTAAAGGATGTTCCTTTAACACCACGTCCTGCTCAACCTCCAACTGAGCAGGGGACCCAGGGCAGAAACCGATGCAGCTGGAGCATCAGTATGCTCCACCAATCTTCAGTGGACTGCTGGTTCCTCAGGGCCGGCTGCCAGCCTCCAGAAGTTAAATTACTTCCAAGGAGCTCAGTGCTGTGCTTTGCTGACTCAGCCCCCAGCAGATACTCCGCTCCAAATGATAAAAATGACAGAAATCATCTGTATCGGACAAAGGAATCTGTGAACAAGCGGGATTCATCCTGAAGCTGGGATTTCTGTCAGCATCTGCTGGTGGTCAATCCAACTCCAGAGTGCATGGTGTCAGCTCTTCTGATTTCACGATCTTCACCCCTCAAACCATTCTGCTTCTGCAGAAACCTTGTGCTAGTCTGGTGCACAACTGACACCCGTTGCAGTGCTGAGTCTCTCAAATCATCAAAATACCTTCCAAAATTGTCTAGGGGCACATCTGCGGATATTTCTCAAATGAACGGCACAGTAGTGCATCGGTGTACTCTGGAGGTAATAAATGGACAATCAAAAGCCCTTCTCTTAAAGAACACTAAAATCTAGTGGCTTCCTCAGTGGTGAGATCTCCTAAAAATTACCTTGAAGTCTTAAAGAGCTTTCAAACTAAAATGGTCAGGGCATAAAATGATGTCAGACTTCCCTTATTTCTAATCCTAGTCTCGCTGCTGGTTTAGCAGGTAATATTAGATGCATCTCTTAACCGTCCTATGGCAGCCAACCAGCCTGTGAAAGGGAGATAACATTTATTTTCCTTCCTCACTGATCGCTATAGCATTTATTTAATACTGTGTGTAAAGCACTTTCAAAAACACATAAAGAATTATGGCTATTACAATTTCTATTCTGTGTTTTGATGGTTTTCAGTAATTTTTCAGATATAGCATGACTCTCTTCCCATCAGCTTTTTCTCAGTGCAGTTTTCATGTTTGAAGAACTTGATGCTCTTAAGCAAAAGTCTGGATCGAAAGCAGCCCTGAGGAGAAGGATTTGGGGTGCTTGTTGATGAAAAACTCAACATGAGCCGGCAGTGTGCGCTGGCAGCCCAGAAAGCCACCCGTGTCCTGGGCTGCATCCCCAGCAGCAGGACCAGCAGGGCCAGGGAGGGGATTCTGCCCCTCTGCCCCGCTCTGCTGAGACCCCCCTGCAGTGCTGCCTCCAGCTCGGGGGGCCCCAATACAGGAAAGACATGGAGCTGCTGGAGCGAGTCCAGAGGAGGCCACAAAGTTGATCCGAGGGCTGGAGCACCTCTGCTACGAGGACAGGCTGAGGGAGCTGGGCTTGTTCAGCCTGGAGAAGAGAAGGTGCCGGGGGGACCTAATTGTGGCCTTCCAATACCTAAAAGGGACCTACAGGAAAGCTGGCGAGGGGCTGGTTATCAGGGAGTGCAGTGACAGGACAAGGGGGATGGGTTTAAACTTAAAGAGGGGGGATTTAGATTGGACATTAGGCAGAAATCCTTCCCTGGGAGGGTGCTGAGGCCCAGAGTGCCCTGAGAAACTGTGGCTGCCCCTGGATCCCTGACAGTGCCCAAGGCCAGGTTGGATGGGGCCTGGGCTGGTGGGGGGTGTCCCTGCCCGTGGCAGGGGGTTGGAACTGGGTGGGCTTTGAGGTCCCTTCCAAGCCAAACCATTCTATGATTCTATGATCCATTCACCTTAGGAATATCTGGTTTTGAAAACATGCACTGAGTTGCCTTAAATTGCTTTAGCAAATCAGTTCCTTGATAGCAGGGCAACGAGTGTGTTTTAAAAGTACGGGAGTTTAAAGACAGAATTGCATCAGTTTCGCCAGATTGGTTCCTAAGCTGATTTTGTTGCTTCGAGTTTGGGGTTTTGGGTTGGGTTTTTTGCAGGATTTTTTTTTGGCATGACCAAGTTTCAGGATGAGTATCATAAGTACAATTTCAGTTTTGGAATTACAGTCAGCTGCGTTTCTCACCCCTCTAAGTGGGTTCGCTCTGTTCCAAGTCTCTGCAAGTAAGTTCCGCTCCTACTGCAGCACTCAGATACAGCCTGTAACAGTGAAATCCTGGTCCCATTTAAGTCAGATTACTTAGTCCGAGCAAAACTTTGACAACTTCAAGGCTTGCACGTGTTTTTAGCCTAATTATTGGGACACAGACTTTTTTTCAGATAACAAGGCATGAAGATAAAATGACAGATCTCAAACAGCTCTGGTGTACGCATGATTTCTCCGTAAAGCAAATAGGTGGATTGCAGTGTTGGCACTGGATTATAAACCCTGTTTTTAAATAAAGCCTTAAATTTGATTAATCTGGTCTTTTATAAAGGCTGCAAGTCCTCAGTATCCCCTTGTGGTAGGCACAGTGTTAATAAAACAGCAGGAAAGTCTCCAGACTTTTCCAGTATAGAGTGCTTGCCATCACATCCAGCAGCTTTGGCATGGCTGTCTGAGAAAGACCGAATACGTGGGCTTCCAGAGAAAAGCTATGAGAAAGGGTTACATTTCTCTATGCTTTTTTCTGTGGTTTTTTTTTTTTAAGCCTGCTTTGTGGCTAAACAGAAAATTTCATCCTTTGGCCTGTCTCTCCAGAGTCTTTTAAGAAAAACAGAACAATATGACTGTACAACGAATATGATTTTTTAGAGTGATAAAAAAGACATCAGAGATCAGCAGCAAAACCAGAAATAAAATTATCTCGTTCCTTCAATCCCAAGATGGTTTTGGTCTTGTTAAATTTAATTTCACTAAGGGAAGCTGGGAGCAATGTGTTTTCAGTTTGCGTTTTTCTGATTGGTTTTGGTTTTAGCTTTTGTTCGATTCATCAAGGTAACTTCAAAGCTGCACCCCGTGACTCTGGGAAAAACTTCATGAGCAGCAGCGCCTGCTAAAAAATACTGCCTGTCTCTGTGTGTTTTCACAGCTGTGGGAGCCTGACGTGGAGGTGATGCTTTCCCTTCTGCATCCTGCTTTGGGGATGCAGGAGAGGCAAGGATGGTTCCCCCCAGCAGGTTACCAGCCCTGACCCAGGCTCAGTGAAGCCAAGGACCGTTCACAAAGGAGCGATAGGGAGGTGGTTCCAAATAAAACCTCTCTCCCACTTGCCTAAAATCTTGTTAAGCACCATTTGTAATGTTTGTTTCTTTCCTCCCGTTGCCCCTTTCAGTGCCCGGATTCATGCAGAGCAAGCTTCTCCCTCCTAGCTGAAGGGCTTGCCAAATGCTAATTGACTGTTAAAAATGTTCTCATCAAAGTACAAATGCTGCGCAGCTTTGCTGGCAGGGACCAGCAAGTTCCTCCTCAGGCTGATGCAAGCCAAGCTCCATAGGTCTGGGAAGCCGATGCCCCCACTTGAGTGCTAGAATAAACACGTCTTTAGCTTTTTTAAATGCTTTCCACTCCCTCCCATGGACTCCATTTCACATTCTTCGCTGAATAACTTTCTTTTCATAATTATATTTACTAAATGGCACCTCAATTTGTCAGCCATAAAAATAAAAAATTTAAAAGTTCTTCTGAATGATGGTTTGCCAAATATATATATTTTTTTTAAAGAAATAGTTCATACCCGTTGTTGCTGGGATTTTTGCAACCTATCTGAAAGCCTCCTAATTCATTTAAAAGATAATTTTAAATACTTTTTCCAGCTTCTTTCTTACCTTGTAATTACAAGGTACATCAAGGCTGGCTTTGGGCTGTCAGAGCGCTTTCAGATCCTAGTTCTCAGGACGCACAGAGAAGTACTTAAGCGCATGGATCTTAAGCCCATGAGCAGCTCCGGTGAAGCCAACGAGCCTATTCAGATGTTTAAATTCCATGTGAGACTGTCATATGCTAGTGCCAAGCATCAGAAGCATGAAGCAGGGATGAGGAAACTTTCTTTGCCCAAAACATGCATTTGGGATTGGATCCGAATAGATACTGAGAAGAAAACAAAGCAGCAAAACCAAGAGGATTTCAAACTGTGCTGAAATCCCTTCCTTTCTCCGTTAACACCTTAATTTTTGACTCTATATATAGTAGATACACGCTGTGTTACTTCATAAAATCTCCATCTCCAGTAAGATGTGAACTTTAAATACAAAAACAAAGCAAAACCCCAAAACCCTACCCAAACGTCTTTACATTAAGAGAAGGAATATTCTCCTTATTGAGGTAACGTCATTTCATATATCTCTGGAGGGCTTTGTTAGCCCAAAAAAACATTATCCAACACAAATGCAGGTAGGAAAGCCACTTGGCTGAAGGTAGCATAGGGTGAAGCTGCAGACCAGAGGCAGTAAGTTATCCGCCCTGCGCTAAATGATTAAGAGTCAAATAATCATAGAATCATAGAGTATCCTGAGTTGGAAGGGGCCCATAAGGACCATCAGTCCAACTCCTGGCTCCAGCCCAATCACAGCAGATGACTGAGAGCATCATCCAGATGCTGCTTGAACTCAGCCCAGCTTGGGGCGGTGACCACTGCCCTGAGGAGCCTGTTCCAGGGCCCCACCACCCTCTGGGGGAAGAACCTTTTCCTGATCCCCACCCTAACCCTCCCCTGGGGCAGCTCCAGGCCGTTCCCTGGGGTTCTGTCGCTGGTCACCAGAGGGAGGAGATCAGCGCCTGCCCCTTGGCTCCCCCTCGGGAGGAAGCTGTAGGCCGCCATGAGCTCTGCCCTCAGTCTCCTCTTCTCCAGGCTGAACAAGCCAAGGGACTTCAGCCTCTCCTCATACACCTTCCCCTATAGACCCTTCACCATCTTGGTTTCTCACCTCTGGACACTCCCCAACAGTTTTATGTCCTTTTTGTGTTGTGGCGCCCAAACCTGCCCCCAGCACTCGAGGTGAGGCCGCCTCAGCGCAGAGCAGAATGGGACAATCCCGTCCCTAGACCGTCTTGCAACGCTGTGCTTGATGCCCCCCAGGACACGGTTGCCCTTCCTGGCAGCCTGGGCACACTGTTGGCTCATGTTCAACTTGCTGTTGACCAAGACCCCCAAGTCCCTCTCAGCATGGCGCTCTCTGAGTGCTGAATGCTGTGGTACCGAGAGTGCCTGCATGGTGTTCATTTGTTCCCCGTGCTCACTACAGTAGGTCCATGATTGGACTCCGCATGTTCCCTGGGTTGCATTAGGTATTAGTCAGGTTAGCAGCAATGCCAAGACAATTTATGTGGCGGTGTTTCAGATAAACCACTCTCCAAATAGTTTATTTCGTCATGTGAATTGATCCAATCTGTGACTGCATTTGGTTGATAAATACTTCTTCAAAAAAAATAAATAAATTAGTGCGCATGGTCAAATAAGACTAGAAAAGCACTAACAAAGATAAACATCTGTCTCAAAGAAAGGGATGGGTATCTTCTTAATATACAGGAGAACATCATGCAAAGAAGCTGATGTGTACTCCTGCCTTTGCCACTTGCTCTTAGTCAACTAAAGCCTCCTTGGGCCGTAGGTTTTATTCTTGTAAAATGTGGTTGATGATATTTCTTGAAATTATCTTTTTAGGAATCCCTGCTAGTGAATTGTTACAAACAAACGGGGTGGTGCTTGCACTAACTTTGTTTTCCATCTCTTAAAACAGCTTTGATCTCGTTACCATTGGTGGGATCTCCATTATCCTGCACTTTGAGCGGGCTCCCTTCATCACCCAGGAGCACACGCTGTGGCTGCCGTGGGATCGCTTCTTCGTGATGGAAACCATAGTCATGAGGCACGAAGAGAACGAGATCCCAAGCTGTGACCTCAGTAACTTTGCCAGGCCCAACCCTGTGGTCTCTCCATCTCCTCTGACAGCTTTTGCAAGCTCCTGCTCGGAGAAAGGTCCTATCGTTCCTGAAATCCAGGTATGAATCACCTGAACTGAGGAGAAAATAATCCGTCTCCTTTCTTTGCTTCTTTTGCCTGCCTCGAGCAACACAAACACAACTATTCTGTGTCTTTGTCTGTTCCCCTGTTTTGCTAAAAAGCAGCATTCCCCATTGCACCATTTTTCAGACATTTGCCAGAAGCGCTCGCTCACAAGCACGCACTTAGCCAAAAGGCTTCTTTTCCCTCATCCCTGGGAGATGGAGGCAAAAGACTTGTGGCTGACAGCAAAAACCTACGGTGACTCTGCTTTGCTTTCACCTCTCATCAGCAGGAGGTGGTCTGAGACCCCCATGTGACCCACCACAAGCCTTCAGGCAGCCCTCTGGCATTCAGTGTGCCCAGCGCGAGGCTGAGGGACCACTTAGACTCCGATCGATGCCTTTCTTCTGTTCAGGAGCAGATTTCACCCAAAGGGCCTTACGGAGCCCAGTGGCAGAGTGTGGGGTGTGAGCAGTCTCAGGGTTTGAAGGCGTACCCCTCACTCTACAAAGCTGCTGAGATGTGTGGTCAGCCAGCAGGCGGCTGGCAAGCGGCCAGCCTGCAGAGCTCCTGGGTGCTACCGTATGTCGTGACATTTGGGACAGATGAGCAAAGCAAGGGGGTTACTTTTAATTTCTTATCCCCGTTTTCCTTTTTTAAGGAAGCGTGAGTCAGATGATAAAGCAGTTGAACAACCTGCTGTGGGTTCAAAGTATTTTGCCGAATGGAAAGTTGGGTTTTAAACCGAAAAGTCCAAACAAATGGATTATCCCTTTTCCTTAAAATTACTCACTGTGTTGAAATATATGGATCTAGGAGCACTCAAGCTTTCCTTTCTTCGGCACGTCATTCCCTGGGTTTTAGATGCCAGCATTCGGTATGTCCTGGGTATTGCTTTTAGTGACAAATAATAGTCTGCCGAGGTAGAAATCATAGCAAGCGTAGCGACAAATTGTGTCCTTCCTGCTTGACTCCACTGGGGTTGTGGTAGCATTAATTAGGACAGAAGTCACTTTATATCTTCTAATTTTAATACACCAGGTACCTGAACCCAGCAACAAATAAAGTGAGGGTCTCCTTACCTTTCCCTCTGGACGAAATCCTGTGATCCTTTCTAACACTAATTTCCAATTACAGTCACTGGGTTTGTCCCAGTTTAATTACTAATTAAGTCCCATATCTTGTAAAGTCCATCAGATTGCAAATTCTTGGTTCAGTTTTCACATCTCTTTTTTCCTAAACCAACAAATACCATGAACAGTAATGTTCGGTGCTGCCTGGAAAAGAAGCAAATATCTGATCCAGTGCAACTATAATCATAACCTCACTCATTATTTGGTAGGATACTCATTAAATCGTGTTAATTATAGCTATTGAACTAAACCATTCAAAACTCCTCTTCAATAAGAGCGTGTGTTTGTCTATCGACTGTGAAAACAGCCAGGGATGTAGATCATAAGCAATGGTTTGATACAGTTTCTTGACTGTAGATCATGGAATCATGGAATGGCTTGGAAGGGACCTTCAAAGGCCATCTAGTCCAACGCCCCTGCAGTGACCAGGGACAACTAGATCAGGTTGCTCAGAGCCCCATCCAATCTGACCGTCAATTTTTCCAGGGATGAGGCATCTGCCACCTTTCTGAACAAACTGTTTCACCACCCTCATCATAGATGTTTAGCGCCATTTGAAATGTCCTGCAGATATCCTGCACAGCCTCCAACTGCCAATCCAGAGTGATCCCCCTCTCAGCATCCTGCATTATATCTGCCAACCCCTTGTGAGTATCACAGAGAACTTGGACATCCCAAATCACACTAGACACCTGTAGTTATGCAATCTAATTAAGACCTAAGCTGGATTCATTTTGAAATTATGGCACTTAAATAAGGTATTCACACACAGTTGTCCGGATGTGTCCTAGATGTCCAAGCTCCCATTAAGCCTAACAGAAACCTAATCAATACCATCAGTGGAGCCTTCAAATCAATTAAGATAACCATCTTGAAGCTATCTAGTTCCCAGTGACGGTATTGGATAGATGGCCACTGACTATAATTGATGCTTACATGCCTACCTCACATGCACACACTTACATGTCAGCGTCTGGATTTAGATGCCTTAAACTGGAGTTGTATCCCACTCAAGTCTATGTAGCAAGACCAACATTCTGAAGAACCTTTCTCTGCCCATTGGCCATGGAGAGACCTAGAAGAGTCACCCACAGAAGACTCCTAACTCTTAGCTTCCTAAATTTCATTAAGATAATCCCATACATGTTGAGTAGTATTTTTCCCATGTGCCAAATGATTGAGCTAAAATCTGTAAAGCTGTATTCCTCCTCAAATATTGACAACTGAAGGTTAACGGAGTTTGTGGTGCAGGAGTACACAAGAGAATCTGGTTTTATGGCAAAGTCCTGACTGTAGTTCAGTTCATAAATTAACTACTTTTCATTCCTGTACTGGATATATATATATATATACAATAAAAAGTAACCTAGCTGTCAGTTTCTGCAGCTGCATTTTGGAATACTCAGTTCCCGGTAGAGAAATGTTAAATATAAAAGGTGTGAGGACATAGCTGGAAGGAGGTGGCAAGCGGATGGCAGGGCTGAGAAAGAGATTTTGCAAGTGGGCAGATAAGAACCTCATGAGCTCCACAAATAAATTCACTTTCCTCTACCTGGATGCATTCAAAAGACCAAATAATGCATTTTAAGTGCTTGATTCAGGTGCCTAAAGACAGATTTGGTGCCATTTAAGATGCCCTAAAGTGTCCCTTCAGGCCTCAAGATGTAGCTTCAGAGAGGGGGAGATCTCAAGAAGGTCCATATCAGATCTGTCATCCCTTTGCAGAGGTTTTGGGTACCATAGAACATCTCGAAAGCATCTAGATGCCTATGTTACAGCCCCTGAATTGGGCCTTAAATGTCTTTCTCAAAATTCCTTCCAAGATTCCTATTTAAAAAAAGAAAAGATTGATTGTTCCTCACCTTGCCTGCTGTCAGAGTGAAGGGTAGCTGTAAAAGAAACGTGGAACCCAGCACAAAGAAACAAGATTTTCTACATTGTCTGATAAAAAGAGTGGAATAATTGCTCCTAGCGCAAGCCGAGACCAACACCCAGGAGCGAAGGGAACACGGCAGTGAAAATTGCTAAATTGGGAAAATCCCTAGCAAACATGAAGAACCAGCTCTTCTGCCTGACCAGCCTGGTGGCTGGACCACTTTTAAAGAGCAGATGACATTGGTTAGGCCATGACAAACTCTAAGAGCTTTAGTCTTTCACAAGGACCCCAGACACAGCATATGAATTTATCCCGGCCAAAGCGCAATTATCAAACAGGAATCAGGGCACAATCCAGCCATCATTACTTTTGGCGCGTTCAGAGTATTTTAAAGCTTATTTTTCCCCTCTTCTCCCACCAGTGTCCTACTGCATTCTACTCCCCCCACCAATACCTTGCTTTGTTGCTAGTTTACAAACTACAAATGCGTTTCGGATGATCTAAATTACCATTTGAACCCGGTTTTCCAAGCAGGCGCCTTTAAACACGTCCCTTTGCGCTGCTCAGTGACTCGGTTCCGCTGTGCTGACCCTTTCTCTGGGATGGTAGACAGCAGAGACAGCTCATGACAGAGAGAAATAATTATTTCTGACAGAGATCTGAACCAGACACTGCAAATAGTACCTCCGTGACAATTATTTCTGCCTGGCTTTCTCTTAGAGGGGTTACATATGAAGACAGATTTGATACAAGGGACCACCTTTAGTGCAGCTTGGCTCAGCTGGTCTCTGGTTGAGCCTGGTCCCAGCCCAGCTTGTTGCTGAGCTCATAAAATATATTTTAAAATTCCTGGGTTTTCCCAGTTCTGTCATTTTTCAGCCTCCGAAGCACTGAGATATGTAAATTGAAAAGGCTGCATTAGAGAAAGTAAATATTTATGAGCGCAGCGTAACAGCGCTTTAACTTGTGGACGTGTCCGTTTGTCAAGGGCTGCAACGCTCGGAGGCTGCAAGTTATCACTTGAAAAAGTGTTGGGCCTTCGATAATAGCTTAGAAGAGGGTTTTTTTAGGGAGCAGATCACAAGATTTGTCATTATTTATAACACTAACCAGAAAACCTGTAAAAGATGAGCAACTTGTCACGCCAGGAAAGTTTGCTGCTCCCACACAGGAGGAGTTGAGTGTAGGAGCCACGTAGCTTGGGGGACTACCAGGATGGCTGTGATTTCTTCCTGATGGGTGGATCTCTTGACCCACCTGCCTTTGAGCCTCCATGCCCTTAATTTTATGAAAGCTGGTTTTTGCTGGGGAAGTATTTTCACAGCTCATTTAGGGTCCAGCACACCAAAGCGTTTCAGAAGAGACCAGTGCTAGCTGTGACGTGGCACATCCCATTATCAGACCAAGTTTTCCAGCTCACTGCTATGCTTCTACCTTCATCGTTCAAACTTTGCCAAAGGTTGTGCTGCAAATGTCCGTGTTGGGTGCTTACCTAAGAGTGAAATTTTCTGGGAAGCAACAATTAATTTCCATACACACACCGCCCACAAGAATTAAGAGAGAAATGTGCTTTTTTATCAGTATTTTGCATAGGAGAATCAGCATGGTGTCAGGGATCGACATTGTATCCTCTTCCGGAAAATTTTCCTGCATTTCTCAAACTAAAAAAAAAAGAAGAATTTTAAGATCTGGTTGTCCTTTAGCAGTTAAATTAGATAAAAATTCCATTTTTACTGAATCTCCTCTATTCTCCAAGAAGAAGAGGAGCAGACAAAACTTTCCCTGCTGTTTCTCCAGTCTTTTGTGAAATATTGTATGGCAATGGAGACCTGTGAGATAACTGACCCAGTCAGTCAGTAATACCTGCGTTGCAAGGCTGGAGGAGAAAACGAAGCCACTCACTTAAAATACAGAGGAATTTGGAAAAGGAAGGGAAGGGAGGGTGGAAGGGAAAGGAAGGGAGTTGATGGTGATAGGTCAAGTCAAAAGCTTCGTCACACCGGTAAGAGGAAATTTTAAGCAAGGAGTAGGGTATGTAGGAAGAAGTGTGAGGTCAGAAAATAAGGACCAGGACACAGGGGGGAAAAAAAAAGCTAGAGGTAGATGAGGCAAAGAGAGTCAGAGGTGAGGTCAGAGAGGAGCAGTTTCAAAGAAGGAGAGATGAGTAAGTCAGAGGAGGGAGGGTGGAGGGAGGATTCACTAATGGCATGAAGAGAATGGCAGGTAATGATCAGGGCTGGAGAACTTCCGTAAGGATACAGGCCAAGCAGGGCTTGATATTTTATTGGGAAAAATGAAACCAGGAGACAAAAATTAGCAGCCATAGAAATCTACCAAGATAAAACACAGAAAATAGAAGCTAAACTGATGGACTGAAATAATCTCAGATCCCAAGCTGCTTGTACCATGGGTCCTGATACTGCTTTTAACAGTGAGGTCCATTGTAAACATGGACTTAAACATGACGCTTTGGTTTCCTGTTCACCCACGTAACAGAGATGGAGAAAGAGGGGCATTCCTTGGCTTCCACAGCTGGCGTGGTTTAACCTGTCTGGCAGCTAAAATAAGAGAGAGAATCGAAACAGAAAAAAGAAAGTAAAACTCATGAGTTGAGATAAAGACAGTGTAATAGGAAAGAAAAGGGTAATACTAATACTACTACTATTAATAATAATAACAATAATAAATGCAAAACAAGTGATGCGCAGCACAGTTTCTCCCCATCCAAAGCCAACGCTCAGCTGGTTCCCAAGCTGCGTGACCACTCAGCCAACCCCCAGTTATATACAGAGCATGACATCATATGGTATGGAATATCCCTTTGGCCAGTTTGGGTCAGCTGTCCTGGCCATGTCCCCTCCTAGCTTCTTGGGCAACCCCCATCTTCTCATTGGCAGACCAGTATAAGAAGCTGAAAAGACCTTGACTGCTTGGCAACAACTAGAACATCAGTGTGTTATCAACATTATTCTCATCCTAATTCCAAAACACAGAGCTCTACCCGCTGCTAGGAAGAAAACTGACTCTATCCCAGTCGAAACCAGGACAACAACTAACCCTGTCAATTACATACATGATTTCATACTTGATGCCTACTAGGTGTGCTTTTTTAGACATGTCTACCTGAGCTTTTATGAAGGTGTGTTTGATAAATTACAGCTTCACTGCTTTTTCCTGTCTGCTCGCTGCTGATTTAACACCTCCTGGATTGCTTTTCCACAGGCTCTACAAGAGGAGATTAACGTTTCTGGTAGTAAAATAAAAGTGAGTTACCTGAGCAGTCGCACAGCTGGCTACAAATCAGTCCTGAGGATCAGCATGACCCACCCCACCATCCCCTTCAACCTCATGAAAGTCCACCTCATGGTGGCTGTTGAGGGACGCCTCTTCAGAAAGTGGTTTGCAGCTGCTCCAGACCTGTCCTATTATTTCATCTGGGATAAGACAGATGTCTACAGCCAGAAGGTGTATGGGCTCTCAGAAGCCTTCGGTAAGTGATCCCAAGGCTTGTGTCTCTTTTTAGAAGCAGCTATGTGGCAACACACAAATCTTGTCCTAGACTGGTACAGTCCAACTGCCAACACATAAAATGGTCCCTGCTGGGTCACTGCTGTTTCCTTGGAGAGGATTGGGCCCCGCTGCTCAGACAGCACACATTTCCCCAACAGATGAATACTTAGCTGTTCTCTGGCTCATGGCCCAGCACGTACATCCTGAGTTGCTCCCATCATATTTGTACAGAAGGAATGAACTGGGACTAGAGGCGTTTGGCTCCTTCCAACCTGTAGCCCAAAGCTGTCAACATTGCTTTGAAAGAAGTCCCTAGAACTGGGCCCTGATCTCCACTCCTCCTTGTGCCTGACCTTCAGGATTGCTTTAATCTTAGTTTCCCCTTCATTACCCATTCAAGAATGCTGTCCCAAACTGGGGCATGATGGTCTTCTCTCTTGTACCTTGTGCATCCCTTCACATCTGCAAAGGATGTCAGAAGCTGCAAGGCAGAGAATAGGAAGGCTCTGCTTACTCAGTGTGTCGCATCCCCAGCACTAAGCACCCACTCTACAGGGGCAGAAGCTGAAGTCCTAGCTGGGGCAGGAAGCTGTGCTGTGGATGTATGGAGAGACACACTTCATTCCTCCTCCTGCTGCCATCTCTGACCTCACCCAGTGCGCCCTGTGCGATGGTGCTGGAGGGAAGGAGGTTCTTTGTACAGTGAGCAGAGATGATGCAGCTCTGCAGTGATTGCTTCCCATCTGACCAACAACCAGAGGAGATTCAGTTACAGGTCTTTGATGGAGTCTAGACCTTTCAGGCTGCCAGGGAAATGATACCAGCAGAATGGGAGAGATTCCAAATTAGCAAATGGAACTTTTGTTGACAGAAGAGTGGGTCAATGATGTCTCACAGCCAAACTGAAGATATGTCTTTTTAGAGGAGCTGTAGGGTACCTTGATTTCTAGGAGGAAGACTGTGTGCCTTCCTCTCATCTGCTTTGAGCAGACTGGATGATACAACGTGCTGAGCCTTACCCAGTTTGGAGTCCACACTGAGAAACATGTTCTGGTAGCATATTCTAAAAGACTATGTTTACATGCTCTTTAAGATGCTAGATCAGCAGTGGGTCCTGGAGTGCTCCATGATGCTGCTCTGCAGCCTCAGAGTACTCAAGCAGGACTGAGGACATCAGTATTCAGGCTTTCAAGGATTCCTACCTCTACAACAGCAGAAAATATCAAGTCTTTATTTCTTAAATTACATCTTCTTCTGATACTGCCTGATTCTGCAAAAGGCTACATTCGATGGGGGATCCTCAGTTCACTCAGTGCTCAGCACTTTTCAAGGAGGCTCAGAAACTTGTAAGATCAAACCTTTATCTTTATCTAGAAAAAAAAAAGCGCTATGTAATTGCTTTTCATTTGTGTAGAACTTGCTGTTCTGCTCCGCTTCAGCTGTTAGCACTGAAAAGATCTGGTTGGGCAGAAGAAAAGTAGACCAATGAAACTGGTCCTACTTCTACTGAGAAAATCATAAAGGAGTTATTCTTCTGTCAAAAACATGATTTTCCTTCTACTGACATCATTTTACTCTTAAGCAACTCCAGTGTGTTCAGTGGAGTTACTCCTAAAAGGCTCTGATTAGACATCACAGCAAGCGAACCCTTTTGACATTAACAATGACCACAAGTCAACCTGGTCTAAGATTGCTGTCTCTGAGGGACTTGCTGCCCCATGCCTCATTTGTATTAGTCTTACTTTCCAAGAAAGGGCATGATTTCTAGCAAGTTCCTGACATGCAGTCTTTGATCTAAGCTGGTGGATAGGAGTAAAATGCTCCCATTTAGGAGTTCAGCAGTGGTTTACACTCATGAATACCCATTGTTTTAAAATATGTCTTTAAAACAATGCCTTTTAAATATTTAGCAGATTTGCCCAACATCTACAACTGTGTTGACCTTTTTAAATGCATGATGGCCTTTAAAGAGAAAAATATTAGAACTCTGCATTATGATGATGACATTTTAAATGAAGTTGGCAGTTGCATGTAGAAATGCTCATACCCCTGCTCAGTTGAAACTCTGTGTGTGCTGACCTTGCATTTCTGGGTTGCTAATCTGGAGGGGTCTTTTGTTTCTCTCTTGTTCGTAGTTTCGGTAGGTTATGAGTATGAATCCTGTCCTGATTTGATCCTGTGGGAGAAGAGGACAGCTGTGCTTCAGGGTTATGAAATTGATGCTTCCAAACTTGGAGGATGGACCCTGGACAAACATCACGCCCTCAACATACAAAGTGGTAAGTTGACTGTAACAAGTAACAGAGGAATAATGCAGTGTTGCAAGGCCTAATTGCTTCTTATCATTAAAAATTGAAGAAAGTGTAAGAACCCTGACCAAAACATGTACTCTTTCATGTATTTTACAAAAAAAATATTTCTAGTAACCTATATTTAGAAGCAACATGGTGTGCATAAAACCAAAGGAAGTAGTCGAATCTCAGTGTGTCTAACTTAATAGTGCCTTAAAAGAAGGGAGTTAACAAGGAAAATATTCCAAAACAAACCAAGGGAAGTCTATTCAGATAGGACCTACCACTGACAATCACAGCCCAGACACATCCTCCAGTCGCAAGTGTACCTGCAGAAATGAGAGGCTTCATGGGTTGTAGGGGAGAATGGAAGGTGCCAGAGTCCTCAAAGGTAGCTCAAGACTGCAGCAGGGAGGCTGTGAGCTGATCAGAACATGTTCAAAAGATGTGTCCTTCTGGGTGGAAGCAGTGGGATGGGAGTAAACATCTAATTCAGCCCACACGGTTGCTGAACGAATACACTTGTAGGGTATATGGGTATAAGCAGAGCCCTTCTAAAGCTTTGCAGATGAAACATTTCTCTAGAGAACACACCATGGTCTTCCTGTCCCTTATTTTTCCACGAGGTATGTAATTTATTTTTTTACCTGGTAGAATGCAAAATACAGGGCAAGGAGGGACAGAAAAGGCAGGTGAAAATTCATGAGATGCTGAAAAGTGTATTTCATTCAAAGGTAAAGACAGTTTTGCTCTCCCTACATAAGTTCTGCAGGAAATGTAATGGGTCTATAAAAGCACTTACTTCAGATAAGGGGCTCCTCATCTGAAACTATCACAAAACAATGTGTTTGTGCTGGTAGCCCAGAAAGCCACCCATGTCCTGGGCTGCATCAAAACCAGTGAGGGAGTGGATTCTCCCCCTCTGCTCCACTCTGCTGAGACCCCCCTGCAGTGCTGTGTCCAGCTCAGGGATTCCCCAGGACAGGAAAGACATGGAGCTGCTGGAGCGAGTCCAGAGGAGGCCACAAAGTTGATCCGAGGGCTGGAGCCCCTCTGCTATGAGGACAGGCTGAGGGAGTTGGGTTTGTTCAGCCTGGAGAAGAGAAGGCTCAGGGGAGACCTAATTGCAGCCTTCCAGTTCCTGAAGAGAGCCTATAGGAAAGCTGGAGAGGGGCTGGTTCCAGGGCAGGGAGGGACAGGCCAAGGGGAAATGGGTTTAAACTAAAAGAGAGGAGATTTAGATTAGACGTTAGAAAGAAATTCTTCCCTGTGAGGGTGGTGAGGCCCTGGCACAGGGTGCCTCGAGAAGCTATGGAGCCCCCATTCCTGGAAGTGTTCAAGGCCAGGTTGGATGGGGCTTTGGGCAATCTGGTCTAGTGGGGGGTGTCCCTGCCCATGGCAGAGGGGGTTGGAACTAGATGGGCTGTGAAGCCCCTACCAACCCAAACCATTCTGTGATTCTATGAATACTGTGAAAGATGATAAACCTCCTTAGAATCATAGAATCATTTAGGTTGGAAAAGACCTTTAAGTTCATCAAGTCCAACCAAAAACCTGACACTGCCAAGTCCACCACTAAACCATGTCCTTGCCACTTGACAAATTCCCCAGCTGCCATCCATCAGTTCCATTTTGTGCTCCCTTTGCTCTCAGTTTCCCTGTTTCTCTTTAATTTCCTTATTATTGTTTTGTCTCTCTAGGCATCTTGCATAAAGGAAACGGGGAAAATCAGTTTATTTCCCAGCAGCCACCTGTAATCGGAAGCATTATGGGCAACGGCCGCAGACGTAGCATTTCTTGTCCAAGCTGCAATGGTCTTGCAGATGGGAACAAACTCCTGGCTCCTGTTGCCCTGACGTGTGGGTCTGATGGAAGTCTTTATGTTGGAGATTTCAACTACATCCGAAGGATCTTTCCCTCTGGGAACGTCACCAACATACTGGAGCTGAGGTACACCGTGCTGAATGTGGTCATTATAATTCTGCCCTTAAGTTCTGCAGAAATGTTAGGTACCCAAAAAGAAAATGAGTAAAGCTCTTAAAAAAATTACAGTAAAACAGAAAAAAAAGCTGTCCAGATTTGTCTCTTCTACAACTCTGCTGACTTTGATTTACACCAGAGAAACACACACCTAACAAGTTCTCCCAGAGTTGAATCACACACCAGAAATATTGACACATTTCTGTGCTGTTAAATCAAACTGTGTTGATGTTTCCCTTTCGGTGTAGTGAGAGATCAGTGGGAATTCTTAGAGTTAACAATCAGCTTCTGAGAGAACCTGAGCTTGGAAGGACACAATACTGATGGTGATGTGTAGAGGTTAATCAGGACAGATGATCATTCAGAATTAAGACAGGATGATCACCCAGGGAGTCACAGACCAGGTATTTCTAGTTGGTTTTGGGGAAAAACACGTATCAACTCCGCTCAGTTCCCAGCTGAACAGCAGTGGCAGGGTGAACATACAGATCATCTGAAAATAAGCGAAGTGTTTCCATTTACCCCAAATAACAAAGGAAAGAAAAAATGTGTTAGGAGAAAGAGGGAGGATGGGGAAGGAACATCCATTAAAAGCAAGGGGAGGGAAGAGTATCAATTTGTCACAAGTTCTGAGGAAATGAAATAGATTGTGACTGAATCAAAACTGCAATTTGACCTCACTGGGGATAGTTCTCCTATCTAAAATTTCCTCAACAAATACAACTACCCACTTCAAAACACCAGGGTCTGATTCTGAACTCGATGACCAGACAAGACTCACTCCAGGAAAATCAGTCAAGTTAAACCAGTGTTTGTGAATGAAGCTTCTCTGCTTGAAGGACATGAGAGGTCAATATGAGGTTAGCACGGTGGGAAGGTTCACATTCCCATCTACCTCTCAAGATCTGGCCTGAAAGTAAGAATCTTCCAGACAGTAGAAACCTCTCTGCCCTACTCAGATTTACTGTCCTGGCCGCTGAGACCAAAAGTAAGGCCCCGTTTCTGCAAGGACTGCTGTGTGGACGCTTACCAGACAGCTTACTTGGGAGCAGGGTCCCCCATACAGCATTGCTTTGTGTTCCCATTTGTTCTACAAGGCCACGGGTAAAAATGAAAGAGCTGACCTGGAGCAAAATTGGTGCAGGATCCCATCAGTCTCATTCACAGACATGGCACAGACCTTACTGAAGATCTTCTCATGTAGAACCATTGCTGTAGTTCATGGTGTTTGAGAAAAAAATCCAGACAACCTTCACAAGGCTGGCACTTAGAGAATAGCCGTCTTGGTGCGCTCGCTGGGCGACAAGGACATGGAGAGGAATCATTGATTTAGGAAGCCCACAGTGAGATGTTTGCAGTCACATCCCAGAGGGCTGAGGTACCTTTTGAATAAATAAGCAAGAACCTGATTCTTGCTATTCTGTTACGTGATATACAAGAACATAATATCTCTCATGTTTGTAAGGTGGGAAGCTGGGATAAGTCTTCAGACTTTGTCCACATTAAAGAATGTAATATTCTTCCAGTGCCAGAAAGTTATTTCAACAGCCAAAGGCGAGATTTCCAGAAGAGCCTAGATGATTTGGGGCCCAAATCCCACTGCAACGGCGTGGGATTAATATCTCATTCCCAGAAGTACGATTTTGAAAACCCGATCCCTGTTTCATTGTCAGTGGAAATACCAGACCCAGCAGAGGTTTTGCAGAGTATTTCCTGATTGGAAAAGAGAAAATTGGAAGCCTTGACAGAGTGGCCCTGCTGGCTTTTGTGTAGAGCCACAGAGTTAAATTTACTCCAAAGTTAAATCTGCTGGAACGATTGCTGCTTCATCTGTGCAAACACTCAGGTTACTGGATCTAATAAACATTTCTTCACTCTGGTGTGCTATAAAGTAAGTGGGTTCAGATGCAGGCTGACTAAAAGCTATGGAGGAAGGCCATTGCTTTTGGACTAAATGGAGTTTGCTTGTGTCTTCTCAAATCAGCATCTCCTTGGAGATTAACACCCTCACTGTTTGGCTTTTGGGTTTTGTTTGGTGGGGGCGTCTTTTGAGTGTAGTGGTGTGTTGCGGAGAGGAAAGCAAATGCATGGTGGGTCACAGGTAACTGCGGGGTATGTAACGAGACCCAGGAAAAAGGTCCATTTTGGGGTAACTTCAGTCCTCTGAGCTAGACTTCACGAGGTTACGGCAGTGAACTGCCACCCATAACTGTGCAACTGCTCGGTTACCTTTGGAAATCACAAGGTATTGCTTTGAGAGTGAAAAAAAACTGTAAAGGTATCTGCATCTGCATATATTTAGCTCAGTATTGCTCTGAATGATAAAGTCTGCCTGGTCCTATCTTACATAAGTGAGTAGCTCCAAGCAGGTGAGATCACACTTCCTTTGTGATATGCAGCGGTACATAAGTGAGCTCGCTGCCAAGTAATATCCAATATAAAATATATCAGTGTCATTCCAGCTAAGTCTTTATTTATTATTGCATTGTATGATACAGTTACTGTCAAGTTTTCAATCTGCTAATAATGCATCGAACTGAGCTTCTAACACCTCATTCTTTCTTCTATTCCCTGCTTTCCTGTCTTCTGTCAGAAATAAAGATTTCAGACATAGGTAAGCCAACCAGTGGAGAATTCTTCTGCCGCTCCCTGTCTTGTTGCATGTTGTTACACAGTGAGCCACAAGTGCCATTTCCAGATGATTCAATAGCAAATGAAGCTGGCGTGATTAAAACTGACGTAGGCAATCAGTCACCAGAACTGGGAGCCATTAATCACCGAGCGGAGTCACACAGACTTCTGCATGAGCTGTTATAGCTGTAGATGGGGGAAGCACAGACACAAGAAGCAGGGTGACAAGAGGAGGAGGGTAGAGGGAAAAGGGGGTGGGAATTAACGAAGAAACCCTCAGGATACAGGTCACTGGAATAGGTGTGGTGGGGAAATAATTCTCATATGGTGAAATGTCTTCCTTTTGAGTTTTGGGGAGTGTTAAAGGCATACCAAAGAGCCAGATGTACCCCAGCAGCACCCACCGAGGGCAGTAAGTTTTCGTAGCTCTCCGTCAATCTGAGCTCTTCACAGAGAGCCTTCACACTATGTGAAAGTACGTCAGGCTCAGAGAGGAGGTAGTGGCGACTCAGAACCTTAGCCGGGAAATACAATAAAAAAGAGAAAGAGTAATGACAAGAAAACAAGATGAAAGAGAGACTCCTAAATTGGAGCTTTGTCACTAAGAATATTTGTCATTTGGGTTCACTGGAGTTTCAGTGAGTTTGATCCAATCAGTTGCATTCTGGAAGATGTCAGCCTCCTGTCACTGTCTGTGTTTGCAAGGACTTCACCGGCTCTGACAAGTTCCCCATCCTTCTCCCCGGCTGCTTTCTAAATTAGACACTTAGACTATGAGTTGGGGTTTTTTCTTTGGTTCCTTTTCTTTTTGCATTTGGGATTGGGGATTTTTCTGGGTACATGGTTTTTATTTACTGTTTCTTTGACTTCATAGAGGCTTTGCAAACCCAGAAATTTTCATTTCATCTGCATGCCTGGAAATGCAGTGGAGTAGAAACTGGTTTTTTGTCTTATTGCCAGAACATTAATGAAGGGCTGAGCTTCCACGGCATAATGAACTGGCCCAAAGCATCCATTAGCGGGGCTGGGGGGTTGCTACACAAGACCTCTGCACTGCCTGTCTTCATCAGGCTGAGTTCCAGCCCCCGAGCTCCTCTTTCACATCATTTGAAGGCAATAGAAAAACTCATTTCTCTCTGGAACAGCCAGGTTGTATCCTTAATGCCCTAGAAATACACAGCCACTAAAGTGCACCTGCTTTGACAGCGAAGGGCAGCAGCTGAATACCTGTTACAAGACGAGTTTTTATATATGAAGGCAATAACTGAGTGAAGACGTATGGACTGGCCACAAATGCTGCAGATGCCACCAGAGCCTTACAAAGTTGGCAGGGCTTCAGCTTTTAGGCAATTCCTAAAATCTAAGAAATGAAATGAAAGAAAGCCAAGGCATGTCTGCTTCAATGCAGTCCAAAGGTGACCAGCGAGGGAGGAAGGAAATCAGGAGCTCCAGATCAAATATTCCCATCTGTGACTACATTAAGGGAGTCATCCATGTGAATTAGGAGCTGTTCTGTCATTTGCCATAGTACTTCTTGTTAGGAAGCTTCTTCGTTCCTGAGCCACAGGGAAATGAGTGGGTGTAGTTCGAACTAAAGCACCAGTGCTTTGAGTTCCAGAAGGTCCTAAGCTTGACACCGTTGACAGGCAACAGTTGCAAAGAGTCAGATCCACAGGGCTGAATCTTAGTGGTTTGGAAAAGCTGCAACCCATATTGAAAAGCTTCATCACTTCAGGGCAAAGGATTCCTCCCCACTACGTAGCCTGTGATGAGCTTGATCTCCCAAGGTTCTGGAGCTACCAACTAAGAGGCTTGACTCTACAGCACAGCGTAGGTAGCCAAAGTCTTAACTCTGCAACAGCCAAAATGGCTGTGTGTCAACGTCGGGGATGTTCGCTAAGCCAAAAAGCATCACCAAATGGTGATGCCTCCCAAATTTACACCCATTTGTTAATCAGTAATAGATTAATAGGAACTTACTTCAGTGTGTCTGTGTATGGATCTGTCTTGATGGGCCAATGACTTTTTCCAATCATGGCAATAATAATTTTTACTTAATTATCTTTTCTCTGCAGAAACATGGAGGGCAGTGCAGTATTTCTGTTTTTCAAAACTGTAAAAAGGGACCACACTTAAATATATTCTTCCTTTCTTGTTTCCATTCATACCCTGGAGAGAGAAATCTACAATTAGTGGTAAAGAGAGATATCTCAGAAAACTGCCCTAGGATCAGATCAAAAGTCTGTTGCAGTCCCTGGGTTGGCTTATGGCATTGCTATGAAGTTTTATTATCCAGCCTGTGACACTAGAAGAGCTTTGGGCGTCGCACACAAACTGAAAACACTAAAAGGCCAAGTGTAAATTCAGCTCACTGCACTGTGTGGCCTCCTTATGTATTAATCTATTGAATGTCACCCAGGGAAAAAAAGACCAGTACCTCACACAAGCTATAATAAAATCCTCTGTTTGTGAGCTGCAGGGTGCTTAGCATGGAGCCATGGAAACACAGCCCCGCCGAACAAAAAGCGCTTGGCTGCAGGAATTTGGTAGTTCTTTAGTCACCAGCAAATGCCTGTGGCCAGCGAGGCTGAGAGGGGAAGAAGGCAGCTAGCACAGAAAGTTTTGCAGAGGTGGTTTCATGTCCTTAAACAGAGACATCAGAGCCAAAGAAGCCCTGGGGATTTATTCAGATTAGCTGTCATGGGTAACTAACTTTGGTGTTGCGACTGCTCCTGTCTGCTGACCACAGTGGGAGCCAGAGCTGTGCTGTTACCATTAACAGCAGTTGTCCTTTGGAGGGGGTGGTAGATGCCCTTGTATTTGAGAAACTAAGATGCAGTTGCCCTTGTAGGATAAACATTGAAAATAAGTCAGACAAATCACACCCCAAAAGACGCTGTTTCTCTCCACTGCCTATAAAGGGAGTTGAGGAAGCCAGTCCAGATATGAGCACCCACCTTGTAACCATCTAAACCTTGGTGAGATGAATCCCCTGGCTTTGAACAGAAGCCAGTGACAAGGTGCAGTCTGCTGTGCTGATGCATTATAGGTAACCTGCTGAAATCAGGGACCATCTCCCTTTTCTCATTGTTATTCCTTAGGAATTGGCTTCCCACTCTAGAGCAGGAGGTTCCTTCCTCAGACCCCTCCAGAACATGGGCTCTGGGCCCAAGGAGATAATCTCAACCTTTGCTTAAAGCCTGTTCATCTATTATATAGTACTGCAGACACAATCCACGTGAATGCCACCTGTCTGCCTGTTCACCCAACTTTTTATCACTTTCCTTCCTGTGTGAAAGGAGTCACGGGAAGCACGAGCACTTTAAAACGGAGTTTGAGTCGCGGAGCTCCCCAAAAGGTGCTGGCACTATCCTGCTCAAATAATGAGAATGAAAATAGCGAAGGGACAAGGTAGGTGTATGGGACAGCCCATAGGCAACCCCAAACAACTGCGACTGCTGTGGATGTGGAAGAGTTCCTTGTGCTTTCCCAGTGCAGCATTGTATCACAAGCATACAAGGAGGTATCTCCCTTTGGTCTGCAGAACTTCGGCTTATGGAACTTAAGGCCACAAATTGCTCCAGGGGACGTTTAGGTTGGATATTAGGAAACATTTCTTCACTGAAAGAGTGGTCAGGCATTGGAACAGGCTGCCCAGGGAGGTGGTGGAGCCACCATCCATGGAGGTGTTTAAAACGCATGTAGACGTGACACTTTGAGACATGGTTTATTAGACATGGTGGTGTTGGGTTGACGGTTGAACTTGATGATCCTAGAGGTCTTTTCCAACCTTAAAGATTCTGTGATTCTATGTCCTCATTCCAAGTGACTACACCATCATGCCCACCAACACCCATAAAGTGTCTTCTCTTGGCTAGGGACCAGCCCACCCCACCCCTGCAGCTTTGGTTTGTTGCTTTAGGGGCTTAAAATGTGAATGCAGTGCTCAGGGTTTCTACTAAAAAACTGTAATAGCTGAAGGAACACTCTGAATGAGAAATCAGCTCTTCACCCACAGCCCTTTTCTAGTGGTGGCAGTGTGAATATGGGGGATAAATATTCTAAGACTACAAATGCTGCAACTGATTAAGTCTTCTGAACAGTAAAAAGTCCTGTGTTTTGTTTCGGTCCGTTATCTAACTGAGCAATGAGAGAGGATGAAAGGAAAAAATAAAAAACCTTCTCTGCTTTGCCCTGGGCAGATTTATTTCAGTTGTTGTTCAGTTCAGTCCAATTTACCACTTGGATTTGCCTATTGATTGTGGCTTTAAATAAAAAGCAAAGCCTCGGTGTTCCCGGCTCCAGTGCCCGTGCATTATCACAGACGAACGGGAGCAGTTTGGGAACTTCTGTATTGCTAATGTATGTTTGTTTAGCATCTCTAATCCTGAGGGATCTCAAAGGGTTAAACACAAGCTCCAGCGTATAATGCTATGCAATTTGTGCAAGCGCAGAGCGTGACACCTTCCTGATGCAGTTGCAGAGGCCAGGGGGGTAAATTCCAGCTTGACCGTTTTGAACAGTTTGTGTTTTACCTTCCCTGCTCCAAAGCATCCCAGGTTAAGTACTCCATTGCCTGAGCCATCCCAGGGGGCCTTCCACCCACAAAAGCCCTATGCATGGAGTGGGCTGTAGGAGACCGTGATGAGCGATGCTTACAAAAATAAGAAGCCCAGCCAATAAAAATGAACCAGCACTTCCTATCGCTTACACAGAACCAGGCAGCAGAAAAGATGGAGTTTGTGTTGAGGGTGCCCATGCCATTAGTAACATTAGATTCAGAAAGGTAATTATGTGTTGTATGAGTTTCACTGTCAGCCCACCACCTGAAATCCAGACCCAACTGACCCAAGATTATTACTGTCCCAGGGGTAGTTTAAGCAACGTAAGTTTCTACCTCTAACTCTTCCAAAGCACATTTGCTACTAACGGTGCCTGTGCCTCTGTGGCATCCAGTTATATGCAGAGGATTAAAAGTTTAACTAGTCAGAGCTAATTTTTGAATGATTATGAACTTTGTTTTCACCCCAACTTTCTTGCAACATCTATATTCAGGACCTCAATAATAGAACTAACCTTGGGTTACCAACAGCTACTCAAAGTATGACCTTAAACATGACAGTTTTTTACTTAGTAAATTTAGGTGCGAAGTACTATTCAGCTTGTCTGCTGGATGAATGTTTTGCTTTTACCTGGTTCTGTCATCCATGGTTAAAAGTAACCAGCATTTCACAGAATCATAGAATCACAGAATCTCCTGAGTTGGAAGGGCCCCCTAAGGCCCA
>VWZZ01002074.1:48887-121510 GCA_013399095.1 Psophia crepitans | reverse complement strand
CCTGCCCCCAGCACTGGAGGTGAGGCCGCCCCAGCGCAGGGCAGAGTGGGACCATCCTGTCCCTGGCCCGGCTGGCCATGCCGGGCTTGGTGCCCCCCGGGACACAGTTGCCCTTCCTGGCAGCCTGGGCACACTGTTGGCTCATGGTCAACTTGCTGTCGACTGGGACCCACAATTTGTTTCAGTGTCCATTCCACACAGCAGCTGGGATTAGAAAATAGTTTTAAGATCATTCTCTTCCACAGAAGGTTGTAATCAGTAATAAAACCCATCAGAGCGAGGCTGTGAAATCCAAAAATAAATTACAATGATAGTGCTGGGAGAGGGAAGCAGAAACTTCCAGTTCTGCCACCATTTTTCTCCATCTTTGGGAAAGCCATTTTCCTTTGCCCATCTGCAGATGGCCTGCTGTAAGACTCGGTGAAAGCTATCTGTGCTTTCCAGGCAAAGATGCTAAAGAACTGCAAAGTGCCATTAACAATGTCCTCCTCTTGTCCACCTCTCATGCAAAATAGAGATTATGAACAGCTCAAAAGCTGACTGACAGTCAGCTGGGCTTTGTTAGGACGGTCAGCGGAAAATGCAAGGCCCTGATCAAAATGGATGATGGATTCCCACAGGGAACTTCTTCCACCAGGGCTGAAGCCACTTGCTTAGTGTGAGTGACATGCAGGTAAATGAAATAATACCCTACCAGCCTGCTGTCATTGGAAAGGAATACAGATGGAGACTGAACTGTCAGGCTGGAGCTGTCTTGAAGGTCAGAGCATTTTATTTAGCTAGAATCAGTGTCATTTGTGGAGATTAAATCTGTTCAGACTTTAATAGGATAAATCACAAGGGATATTCCAGAATAAATCAGAAAGGCGCTTTTTTTTCCCCCCAAAGAATTAAGTAATTTGAATAAAGAACCAACTTACGGCTTTTTAAAGCAGAGAATAAGTCAATAGTTTTTATGTGTCTGAAGAGGGGTTAATTTTTCTAACATAAAGGTTGAAGGAGAGCGGAAATTTCTTATTATGAGGGATAGAGTCAACTGCGATCGACACTCAGGTTTCTAACCAGCTTCTGGAACAATTCCACTAAATGCAAAATTTTGAGCTATGGCCTAGACGTTTATTATGAATTCTTGGGACCTGATGAGTTTGGACAGCTTGACGGTGTTTTGGAGAAAAGTAGAGACTTTTTCATACTTGTCCTAATTACTACTTAGCCTTTTTTAGAAGGAAGAAGACTTGTGCTCAAGCAGCGGGGGTTACAAGTTTAATCTGCTGGTTTCAGGCTTAGAAGAGATGCAGCTCAATACTCACTAGTAATAAACACTTCATTTTAATAAAATAAGTTAGTAAGTTTAGTATCTATATTAAACTATAGATAGAATCCTTTAAAGAGAATTTTTTAAATTGTGTCTAACCTCATCTGGTTGTTTTTTCTGGCCAGTCCCATTGAATGCTTTCCATAAAGTGGACGCTGGTTTATTAATTTCTTCAGCCTTGGGCTCATTTAGTGTTGTAGTTGTGGAGCTATAAAAAAACATTACCTTTCTGTCTGCTCACCCTGTTTTTCCAGCCAGTCTTTCTTGTTTTCAAGGAAGCAGCGAATGAATGAGGTTTAACAGGGGACTGACGTTCAGGTTCCTCAGCCCTCCCCCTAGTTCATGTTTTAGTTAGGGCAAAATGTGGCACTCCAAGGACCATTTTGTTCCTCTCTCCGTTGAGGTCCAGTTGAATTCAGTGGCAGGACTTCCCCTAATCTCCATGAGGGCAGGACAGGACTCTTGAATCTTTGCTGGAGTCAGCAAGAGCACCAGATGAGCCTTGATGCAGTGATCTTAAAAGAGGGTATCTTCAAGTGCTTTACACTTGGGAGTCTGCTTTTCGGTTTTTGTATTGGGCTCTTTCTTGGGAGGGCAGGGTTTTTTTTGTTTTTAATTACTATTTTTTTCTTTGTTTTCTGCCCCTAGTGTACTATGCTTTGTCTCCACTTTCTGGCATTGCAGGACCAGTTTCAGGACTATATCTATATTAAGTAATTTAAGCAAACCTAGGCACTGAGACTCAACCTATAGTAGTTCCTGGCATGATTTTGGCTCAGTTCAGCAAGTCCTTTGGTAGCTGCCCTCCATGCCAGAGAGCACCCCAGGCACAGCGACTGGTAACAGACACAGCTCAGGATTCCGTGATGCAGCACAGTGTGTACTAACATTGTCCAATACAGCACCGCTTCACTTTCCCAGTCTGTCTGCCCTGCACATTTTTATTCTCTAAAGCGCTTGCATTGCCTGTTGACTTAGGAAAACAACTCATCCAAAAAAATAATAACTTCATACCCTTGTTTTTCAGCCACAGCCCAGCTCATAAGTATTACTTGACCACAGATCCAATCACCGGCTCCATCTACCTCTCCGACACCAACAGCCGACGTATCTATAAAATCAAGTCAACCACATCAGTGAAAGACATTGTGAAGAATTCAGAGGTCTTGGCTGGAACTGGGGATCAGTGCCTCCCGTTTGATGATACCCGCTGCGGAGATGGAGGCAAAGGCACTGATGCTACCCTTACAAATCCCAGGGGTGAGACTGCTTCTTCTCCACAAGCTTTCTTAAAGGGTGCTTTGTTTTGGTATGGCTTGTTTTGAAAGGGGCTTGTTCAGTCATTCTGGAGACTGCTCTCCTCTCCAGTTCAGAAATTGCCCTCAGATTTTGCAAGCCTTTCCCAGTCCACCCACAAACATCTTAAGGGCTTACCTCTGGAAGTAAGTGGGTATGTCTCACGCTCAACCCGTCCTGGTTCTTCTTATCAAGGTGGGTGGGAGGAGTGCCAAACCAGAGGGGTTTAGTGATGGGCCTACGTCCAAAGGGCAATAGAATAAATCCACCCATCAATTTTATACACACTTAGCCACTATTCCTCCTTACCAAATTACAGTGTCTGGTTCTTCCCAATCTGGACTGGGTTCACTTAGATTCAATTCACTGAGGCTTTCTTGGCATTAAAAAAATTAAAAAGCTCTATAAGCATTGCTATACATATAAAATAGCACAAAACCAGTGTACAGCTCAGAGATACATAAATTGAGGTTTATACATTGATGTTATATACCATGGCATCCAGCTTAAATCCTACAGGGGGGTGGATACTAATTTCAATATGAGAATGGTCTAACTCACTGTGACTTCACCTGGTGCCTGATTATCTTACCTAAATGTGACAAAAGCACAGTCGAATCAGAATAAAAGCATCCCACAGCCTTCATGACTGTGAACTAAATTGTTCAAAACACGTTTAGCCAAACATATGCAGCCCTGCGTGCAGCCAAGACTCCAGTCTGGCAGTCTCAAGGTAACAAGCTCTGCATATGGAGGATGTCGCTTCTCACAGCTGTCCACAGCTCCTCAGAAAAAAACACATGGAGGATATAGAGATGAGGTGGATGATACCGTTGGTGTACGCACTTTCTGCAGTGTTTGTGAAGAGGGGTGAGAAGGACGCCCATGCAGGAATGTTTTTAGAAACGTGGCGGTTTTGCCTGTTGTATGTCTTCTTGCCCAGCTGTTAGGATTGTGAAGAGTTATTCATAGGTTCTTGGCCTCGGCATCAATGTGCTGCAGGTTTTCTTTTTCCTTGCATCGGGGAGCGATAGCTCTCTCCTTGCTCGCCACGGCAATTTCAAAGCGGATCCCAGCCTCTTTGTAGAGCAAAACCTGGGGACCCTTTAGCACATCATTTCACTAAGAGCAGGCAAGATGAAGACAGCTGAGCTGTTGTTTCTCTTCTTGGCTAGACTTCCCAGGAAGTTATTTTTCTTGACATAGAGATGACATTATTGTTACTGAATCCAAGAAACCCAAACTGATTCAGTGACCTTTTGTGTCAGATCTTGTGATTTTAATTTTTTGTTTGTTTGTTTGTTATATGCCAGCTAGTTGTTTCCTGGCAAGATGCAGAAAAGTATACCTTAGGAGACCTGGTTTTTGCCAAAAAGCACTGAAAGTCAAACTGCTACCCTCGTAATATTCAAAGGGCCCAGCATGGTTTCCAAGCGCTCCAGCCTCCCATGAGGTGACCATTGTATTGGGATAAATTATTCCCAGAGAGACAGATACAGAAAGGGAACAGCTACCTGTGGTCAGGTTGCAGAGTGGAAATTGCCTCACTGAAATCAGAGGGCTCAATGAAAAGAAAATTCAGTGACTTGGGCAGCGAGATTCAGGCAGTCCAGCAGATAAGTCATGAGATTGGGGAGTCCAGAAACCTGTAATCCAATTTTCTGCACCACTTTGATGTTCAACCACTGGGTAAAAAAAAAACCAAAACCAAAACAAAACACAAAAAAACTCCCAAACCCACAACTTTTCTTAGACTTCCATTCTCCCTTGTACAAGATGAGAGGAATATTATTCATTTCCCTACATGGGTGGATGTTACAAGGTTTAGACGAGTTATGTTTCTGCTTTGCTATGGGAAACAGAGCTCTGGAGTTCAAAGCTTTCAGCACTGAAGTCTTTCTTGTTGGCAATTCAAGCTCTCAGGAGGCCGTTCTTCCACCTCAATCGCATAACGGCAAAACGCATGCATTCATTCCTCATAGCTCTGAAATTTCACCAAGTAGAAGTAAATTGAGGGTGAAAGAGGCAATGACATGAAGCAAAATGGCAACAAGGAAATAATAATCCAGAAAGCCCATGCTGCCAATGGAAAGTTCATAAACGGTGTTCCCTGATCTGGTTCTAGCCTCAGTTTGCAAAGTCTGCCGAGACAATGGCTTTGGCAGGTGTGACTCACTTCCCATTCACCTCAATAAATGATTAACAGTGAAAACTCACACTGCCAATGCAATGTCAGCATTGTTTATACTTTACCGCAGTTCATCCTAGCAGAAAAATCCAGCAAATGCTCTTCCTTCATGTGATTGTATTTCATAACAGTTCAAAATTAAAAAAAAAAAAATATTGTACAGGTAATGAGTAGCCCTCAGGTTGTAGGAAGCAGAACCCTCTGCTTCCCCGTCATGGCAGTGGAATAAACACTCGCAAGTGAATGGTGAGCAGAACCATAAAATGGTTTGGGTTGGAAGGGACCTTAAAAGTCATCTAGTTCCAACCCTCCTGCCATGGACAGGGACACCCTTCGTTACACCAGGTTGCCCAAAGCCCCATCCAACCTGGCCTTGAACACTTCCAATAATTGGACATCCACAACTTCTCTGGGCACCCTGTGCCTGTGTCTCACCACTTTTGCCACAAAAAAATTCTTCCTTATATCCAGTCGAAATCTGCCCTCTTTCAGTTCAAACCTGTTATCCTTTGTCCTATCAATACATTTCTCTTAAGTACCTTCTGGACAGAGGTTCTTGTCTCTCTCCATGGAAGGAGAGAGAACTTCCTTTAGATGATCATCTTGGACAAGACATTAGGAGGGATAAAACCCACCCCAGGAATTTGAACCTCCCCTTGTTTTTGGCTTCTCTGATAAAGGTAGGTTGTACAAATAGAGGACAGGTAGATCAACTGCTGCAATAGTGGTGGCAGTTCTTTGGTCAGGGTATTTATCACAGCTATTAGGAACCAATCTGATACTTCCAATTCGTTTGCCACAAAGCATAGCAAAGCTTTCAGATGCTAAAGAATTTCAATATATCCTTGCAAATTAAAGTGTTACCGCTCTCTAATTATCATCTGCTAATAATGATCCTCTTCTACAAGCAATCTAAAGAAAAATTAAAACTCCAGCTTGTCAGAGCATTTGTTTTCATCTGAGTACTCACCAGTGGTTCTCCTCGGGAAAATGTTGTGGCAGAGAAATTACCAAGGAGCCTGCAATTAAAAAAGATTGCAGTGACAAGTCTGACACAATAGGAAGAAGGTTTCAGAAGGGACGTGGAGGGGAGGGGGCATCTCATTCATTTAGCACCACAAAAACATGCAAAATGAAGTAATTAATTTGGGGACAGATTGCTTCCTTCACTGTGTTCTGCTGAATGTGTAAACAAAATCTCAGTTGTTCGCTAAGTGTTCATGAGTTTGACTGAAGAAGAAACTCAACCTTCCACAATCTGTTGACATTTTTATTGTCAAATAATAATGTAAGGGCCATTTCAGGGAAGACCAGATGCTGACTGAATGAAATATTTTGTCTCTTACTGTGACCAGAAAAGACACATAGGGAAAGGGGCAATGACAGAGTGGTCTTCCCCTGCTAACACTCCAGGTTCTCGTCATTGACATTCGGGGCACTTTCTGGAGAGGTCATACCTGGACCTGTGCTTAGATGCCACCATCAACTGGTCTAGAAACCTCCCTGAACACCTAGCTTTGTTCTTCCAGGCATCTTGTGCTAATCATTTCCACAATTTGTTCAGCCATATCATGAAAAAGCATGGTCTTTTTGAGGCCAGAACACTGTTTTCTGTTCTTCTCTCTGTACCTTTCCTAATCCATTCCTGTTTTCTAGCTCTCTCCTTGACCACTGCAGAGCACAAAGCTGATCTTTGCAGAAAACTTTTCGCAGGAATTCCAAAATCTGTTTTCCTGTGAGCTATTTTACAGCTTGTCATTGCATATGGGTAGTTAGGCTTACTCCTTCCCCTGTGAATTCCTCTGTACTTATTGACATTGATTTGCATCTGCCATTTTATCACTCAGTCATTCAGCATCCAACCAGACAACAGAGTTCCAAATCTGGATTCCTTTAGCACCTACTTTTTTACTTAAAAGGGTTTTTTCCCTTTTTTTTCCACGTGCAATGCAATCAATTTTAGTGGTTTGTCTTCTAGAACAAACCCACCATGTCCCAGTAGCTATTTGCAGCATAACATTGTGGTGTCACCTCCTCAGACTACAAGGTCCTGACATTTCAAGCAAATGTCATCGCGTCACAACTTTCTACCAGCACAAGTCACTGGTGTGATGCACATGGTGCTACAAGCCCTTGTTTCTTACGGGATCTCTGACTATCCAGGAGGAGCCAGCATGATTTCATAATGTGTGGATTTCGTATCTCAGAGCTCAAACTCTGGATCTGCAATGCTACCTGGGTAGTGGCAGCAGATGTTTTCTCTCAGTAACTGTGAGATTGAACTTCGAGCTGTATGCTGAAAATCTTTAATTCCCTTATGTTCCTATGGAAACATGAGTGGAGCCTTCTGCCAAAGCAAGCTGAGGCCTTCGGCTTTACACGTGTAACATGTGAATTACCCATTTCTGTGCCCATTTGCATGAGTCAGCTCCCAGCGCTGGACCGGTGCCATTATCAGAAAGGAAACACAGAAAGGTCCAATCTGACCTCTACAATCTGCTGCGAAGAAACCATGAGCTACTTCTTTCCCTTTCTGCAGAAGTCCCCCATCCAAAGACACTTTGTGGGAGAGCAGGGCTCATAACTAGATTTCATTCCAAGGCAATGAACTGAAGTCAGGATGGGATTGGAGCAGTTGCTGTGTGAGGAGCATGGGCAAATGGGAATTTACGGCTTTGGCATGTGCAAATAGGAATTTAGGGCTTGGACAGACTGAAAATCCTGTCACCCTGCAGAACATCCTGGGAAATGCAAGGCAATTGAGATTGCTTAGCCACTGTGAGAGAGGGATAAGCAGAGAAGTGCTCTGTGATAAGAACACAAGCACATGGCATTGCCCTGGAGCAGGATGATAAGTGGCAAACTTTGATATCCCACTTTAACATACTCGGGTGTGCAAGCTCTTTGTCTAAGCTGGAATGCAAAATAAAGTTGTGCTCTATCAACTGATGAGAGCTGGCTTGAGAGCCAAAGTACGTACAGGCTATTATTACTGTAACTGGTTAATCGGACCAGCCATCAGACCTCAGCACTGAACACTGTGAGCAACTGTCAGCATACACTGCTGATAAATCCAATCCAATACACATGGAACTAGCTAAGAGAGAAAATTCTGCCTCATTTAAAATCACATTATCCAGCCTGCCACCCTTCACTGGCTTTTGGCCTGTCACACAGATTAATGGACAGGTGCCCTGAAAAATATGCGTTGTGAACCTAGGAGTGGGTAAGAGCCTCTTGTGTTTGACAAAAGCCAATTAAGATCAACTAAACCTTCTGTTATGCCTCTTCCAAAAAAGCATGTCTACCATATTGTTTAAAGAGCTCAATTGTATTCCTGGTTGTCAAGAAAACACCAAGAAACATTGAAGAACTTGCCATTTGGTGGGCAAAATAATTAGAGGAGCAGTAGCCTTCAACAGCAGATGGCAGTGACAGGTGACATGTGCCAGTATCCTGGATGACTCGTTGAACAGGGCACCAACTGGGGCATGAAGCTGACAGATCTCATGGCTGGTGAAGATGACCTCCAGAGAGCCATGGATACCAGTGAGATATTGATGCTTATACTGCCAGATCCCTCTGTAGCTTTTGAGAAAGTGCTAAGATACAACTGATGTGTTCATATTGTATAGCGAGACTAAATGGCCACCACTGCTGTGGCTTCTCCTGTAGCATTTAGATGTGCAACAGGTACCTGCCGCTCCTCTTCAAGGTTCTTGTTCCGTGGTCCTACAAGGATCACAGAATCACAGAATCACAAGGGTTGGAAGGGACCTTGAAAGATCATCTAGTCCAACCCCCCCTGCCAAGGCAGGGCCACCTAGAACACATCACTCAGGAACGTGTCCAGTCGGGTTTTGAATGTCTCCAGAGAAGGAGACTCCACAACCTCTCTGGGCAGCCTGTTCCAGTGCTCTGTCACCCTCATGGTGAAAAAGTTTTTCCTTACATTAACCTGGAACCTCCTATGCTCCAATTTGCACCCGTTGCCCCTTGTCCTATCGCTTAGTGAGGCCGAGAAGAGCCTGGCTCCATCTTCCCGACACTCACCCTTAACATATTTATAAACATTGATGAGGTCACCCCTCAGCCTCCTCTTCTCCAAGCTAAAGAGACCCAGCTCCCTCAGCCTTTCCTCACAAGGGAGATGTTCCACTCCCTTGATCATCTTAGTGGCTCTGCGCTGGACTCTCTCTAGCAGTTCCCTGTCCTTCTTAAGCTGAGGGGCCCAGAACTGGACGCAATACTCCAGATGCGGCCTCACCAATGCAGAATAGAGGGGGAGGAGGACCTCCCTCGACCTACTGACCACAGCCCTTCTAATGCACCCCAGGATGCCATTGGCCTTCCTGGCCACCAGGGCACATTGCTGGCTCATGGTCATCCCCCCGTCCACCAGGACCCCCAGGTCCCTTTCCCCTACACTGCTCTCCAGCAGGTCAGTCCCCAACCTGTACTGGCACATGGGATTCTTCTTTCCCAGGTGCAAGACCCTACACTTGTCCTTGTTGAATCTCATCAGGTTCCTCCCCGCCCAGCTCTCCAGCCTATCTAGGTCCCGCTGAATGGCAGCACATCCCTCTGGTGTGTCAGCCACTCCTCCCAGTTTAGTGTCATCAGCAAACTTGCTGAGGGTACACTCCGTTCCCTCATCAAGGTCGCTGATGAAGATATTGAATAGTACCGGACCCAGCACCGACCCCTGAGGGACTCCACTAGTCACAGGCCTCCAACTAGATTCGGCCCCATTGACCACAACCCTCTGACTTCTGCCCTCCAGCCAGCGCACAATCCACCTCACTACCTGATCATCCAGGCCACACCTCCTCAGCTTGCCCACAAGGATGCCGTGGGAGACGGTGTCAAATGCCTTGCTGAGGTCAAGATAGACCACATCTACTGCCCTTCCATCATCCATCCACCTGGTTACATCCTCATAGAAGGATATCAGGTTGGTCAAGCATGACTTTCCCTTGGTAAAACCATGCTGACTGTTCCCAATAACCTTCTTGTCCTTGATGTGCCTGGAAACAGTGCCAAGGACAAGTTGTTCCATCACCTTTCCCGGGATGGAGGTGAGGCTGACCGGTCTGTAGTTACCCGGGTCCTCCTTCTTGCCCTTTTTGTAGACTGGAGTGACATTAGCCTTCCTCCAGTCCTCAGGCACCTCTCCCGTTGCCCATGACTTGCTAAAGATGATGGAGAATTTAAACACAGGTATTGGAATGTAGGACTAGAAGCAATCTTTTGGGTCATTTAGTTCTGTCATCCATTATCTCAGCAATCCTGTCATATAATCCCCTCCAAAATTAATGAACTTCATCATAAAAGCAGCAAGTAATTTTTTTCTCACTGCCCTACAGGCTGTTCTGAAACCTCACTGCTCTGATGGTCAAATACCCAATCCAGGTCAAAATGGTGCCCTTCAGACAGGGAGATGCTGCGAAGAACTAAGGAAAATGCTCATTTTACCTCCCGGCAAAAACACACAGCTCCCATTCAACTCAGTGATCTGAAGCATCAGCTCCCTGACTCCTAACTGACTTTGAATCAACAGTTTTGCAACCCTGTCTGAATCCTTTCCTTTACTCTTGCTCAGCGAAGAAGTTTGTTCTTTGTCTCAAAGGACGTAGTCCTGAGGTTTTCTTGCCATTACTTGCAGGGTAGATTATCTTCTGTGGATTTCTGTATGACCAAATATATGTTTTTTCCACGTACCATCCACCTCCATGGCTTCCAGCCCATGCAATAGTTACGGTGCTGGCCAAAGACCATGATTTTAATTGCCAAAGCAATCAGGGGATTAGTCCCTGCCAGGTGGAAATCTAACATTTTTGATCTGTGAACTGCTGCATCTGTGCTTCACAGCATAGCTCACAGCGGATGGAGACTGAGGGTAAATGTTTCAAACAAGGGGATCTGGCTGTAAAACAGCGTTTTGGAGAAACACAAGACCTGATCGCTTCTCAGAAACGTCCTCAAAGCTTTCCATCTGAAACAGATTTTCCATCATTTCTGTCACTGTGAAGACAGCCAAAAAAAAAAACATTATAGTGAGGATTCATCTCACTAACGTAATCTGTCTACAGCATAAATGTTCCTTTGGAGATAGTTGCTGTAGTCCCCTTTTATAGCCAATGGGGAGGAAAAGGTGTTTCTTGCAGCATTCATATAATCTCGTACGGATATCTGCTTTCGGGTGATAGGAACTGCACCCCAGGAGTAGGTTTTTCTCTCCACGGATTGGAAAAGCTCCAGATACTTGCTTGGATGCACAATGCAGATGTCTGCTTTTTGCCAAGTGATTGCTACCATGCTCGCGAAAGAAACCAAACAGGCAGATCCTGCTGTTCATATATTCATATAATCCAAGCAGATTTTCACTTGCATAGAAAAGGGTGTTACAGCCTTCTACATTCTTTTGCTGTTCCTTTACATTCTTCTAGTGTCTTTAAGACACTCAAATATTATGCTGAGTAGCGTTCTGCCACCGTAGGGTAGATGAGATGGATGATTCTATTAGTATCTGTGGAGTTATTTTTAATTTATACTAACATAAAAGAGAGGTGAATGGGGCCCTTAACTTCTTATTCCTGCCTTAGTTATGGACTTTCTCTGTGACCTTGTGAAAATTGCTTTATCTGTTATTTTCCCGCTATGTAAAATTAGGATGATCACACTCACAGGCTGCTATGAGGTCTAATTATTAAATGTAAAGCACTATGAAATCCTCTGATGGAAGATGCAGAGTATAGCTAGCCTGGGATAAAGAGGATTAAAGGAGGTTGCACTCACTTAACAAATACTTGAGAAATGATGCTTAGGGGGAAGTGAAATGACACATATCTGGGGGTGAGGAAAGGAGAATCAGCAGTCTGTAATTGTTGTCGGCAAACCTCAAACCCACCAACAGGACTTTGTCTACAAAGGAGGTTTGAACAATGAAGCGAATCACCTAGCAAAGTTCAGAACCAGATGAAATGCTGTAGATTAGTAGATTACTATAGATTAGTAGGATTACCCTAGGAAAAACCCTTGCACATTTATCCATCTGGAATTTGATTGACCTGATGGATCGTTCGTAGCCTTTTTCATCACCATTTCTGGAAGATTCACCATTGTAACATTTTCATGTTCATACCATGAGCAATAACACCACGTTTCTGAACATGCAAGACATGTAGTTATTAGAAAAACTTTTCCTTTAGTAGTTCACAAAATGCTGTACCCTTCTCCAGAAGCAAGCAGGGATTTTTAAATTGCATCACGTGCCAGGTGGAAGTGCTTTCCGTGAAACGGTGCCAGCTCAAGGCTCCTGATAACCAGGACTCTTGTGTGTCCCACTCTCATCTCGTCCCTTTTGAATGCCATAAACATATTACTCCCAAACAAACCAACGGTCTTACTCTTTCATGAGCGTCAAATCAGACAGGTCTTCCATTCATCTCACAATTGTCAGGTTGCCGTTACTTCTGACTCTCTTGCTTTTTCTCCTCCCCAGGCATCACTGTGGACAAGTTTGGGCTGATTTACTTTGTGGATGGCACTATGATCAGGCGGATTGACCAGAATGGGATCATTTCAACTGTGTTGGGTTCCAATGACTTGACGTCTGCTCGACCTCTCAGCTGTGACTCTGTCATGGACATTTCTCAGGTAAGACAATGTTCTGGTTGGATTTCTCCTGAATAGCAGCCTATGCCTTCACCCTATCTGCATGTCTGTGTGCCTCCCCAGGTTTGACAAAGAGGTAAAAGCTCAAGGAGAATTACATCTCTACCTATTTTATGGTATGAAAATGACTGGGTCAAAAATAAAGATCCTATGAAGACTGAAGAAAAGACTTAACTGACCTAACTCAGAGATCTCTGGGGAGAGAGATTTTAAAGATAGAATAATTCTTGTTGGAAAAGACTTTTAAGATCATCAAGTCCAACCATCTACCCAGCACGACCAAGTCCACCACTAAAACATGTCCCCAAGCACCACACCTACACGTCTTTTAAATACCTCCAGTGATGGTGACTCAACCACTTCCTTGGGCAGCCTGTTCCAGTGCCTGACAACTCTTTCAGTAAAGAAATTTTTTCTAATGTTCAATCTAAACCTCCCCTGGCACAACTTGAGGCCATTTGCTCTTGTCCTATCACTTGTTACTTGGGAGAAGAGACCAACACCCACCGCACCACAGCGTTCTTACTGGTAGCTGTAGACAGTGATCAGGCCTCCCCTCAGCCTCCTCTGCTCCACACTAAACAACCCCAGTTCCCACAGCCTCACCAGAGCTGAGGACAGGGGGATGATCACTGCCCTGGTCCTGCTGGTCACACTGTTTCTGTCCCAGCCACAGAAGAGTCTTCTTGCAGAGCTCCTAATCTGCTGTGAGGTCATTAGGCACATTTCTCAAGAAACTAGTTGCTTTAAACTAAAAAGACCAGGCAGCAGTACTCATTTTAGTAGGGCTATATGCCATGCTCTGTCAGAACAACTTAGCTAGCCATGGGTTTTTTCCTTTGCTTCCCCCCATCCTAATTTGGCCCAGCACAATTTTAGACCTGAATCAAATTAACATCTAGGAAATACTGATTGGAGGCTGTGGTGCCAAAATTAGCAACAGCAGGAAAACAAGAATCTTGAATTGCATCAGATTGCAAATTGGTTGCAGCTACCATCACGCTGGGCTTTTAAGTCCTGCTGCGTAAAGGTGGAGAGGGGGAAAAAAAAAAAAAGAGCGAGAAAAAAAGAAATCTCAGTTCGATGATTGCTTTACTCCTGGATGGCACAGAAGAGAAATCTGTTACAGCCCAGCACTCGATCTCGTGGAACCCTGGCCAACCTGTCAAATTGTGCCAGTTCAGAGACAGCGTCCTTTGAAACCCCTGTGCCACTTGTTGTTTGCCTGGCCACAGGAATGTTGCCCTCTCCTATGAAAATATAGATCGTAGCTGGAGGGCTAAGTACTGTTATTCAGCCACAATAGATGTCAACAGGGTTTCCTTTTTGCAGCTGCCTAGATAATTTCCGTGCTCCCGTACGGAATCTGTTCTTCTTGCTTTTCCCTCTAATTTGAAAAGATTATTCTTGCTTCTTTGCAACTGGTTCCCACTGTCCACAATTTATGAACAAGCTGAAATTATGAGTTTAAAAGCCCTCATGCCTTCTATAGAAGCAAATTTTGCTGGTTAAAGGCCATCTTGTAGTATGTTTCTCATCTTAGAGGCACAGTTTTTTTCTTTGTCTGAATTTCAGGGGCAGTTACCACAAGACCATTGTCAATTCAGGCCTTAAAATTTATTTTGTCACAGTTTATGTAGCTCGTAGGTGTACCGATGTCATATTTAAACACTTCTGAGACGAGCTAAAATGTACCAGCTGAAGACTTTCTTTCCCTTCATAAAATGACAGGCATCATTCTTAGATTAACTTGTACTGTGATGGACAGATTAACCGGTACTGTTCTGGACAGATGCACTGAACACAAGTTTAATTTAAAAATAAACCCAACCCAAGCCAGGCAAAGAAAACCCAGCTTGGGAAGTAGCTTTTCATCATTTACAGTGGTGAGAAGGGTCTTTTCTGTCAGGTCCCTGGGGCTCCCTGGGACATGTGAACATGAAATATTTAGCTGCCAATGTTGACAAGGAATGGTTTTTAAGAAGTTGAAAATTCCCTTGTCAGTTCAGAATAAACTCTGCTCTTGATGCTAACTCAAGGCTGCGGAGCTTAAAGACCACTGGAAGGGATGGAGGCATGCATTATTAAAGAGAAAACCACAGGCTATAATGTTTTACTACAGGAAGGGTTAAAATAGGCCAGGAGCTGAGAAAAGGAAGGCAATTTTCCAGAGACAGAATCAGACTAGGCAGAGCTCAGCACACTGCTTAGCCATGAAAATGAGCTTCACAAGCCCAGTCATTAGGAAGCACAAAGCACTAAAGACTTTGCATCTGGTGCTCTTAAAAAAAAAAACAAAACAAAAAGGTATGAACAGAAGCATCAAAAGGAAAGCATGGTTGTGGCAGGCATGTTCAACTACAGGCTTTAAAAATATGAATCTCCTGTGTAGCTCTAGATCTCACTTGGTTTCGTCTTGCTCTTGGTTTAAAATGCTTAGGAAAGCCTTTAAGCATTGGTTAGTTCCCATCAGCTCCACACTGACTTTTTTTTCTATATTAACCTGAAATAAAATTTTAAAAAAAATGCATACCTTGCAGTTCTTTATGAAAAAATTAAATTACCCTGAATTCTGTGGTAAAGGTTTCTTAGATTTGGCAACTAAAAGACTCAACTCACTGGAAAAGACAGTGTGTTGCAGAAGTAGGGCTAGAAATGGAGACCTCCTAGTGCTTGCTCACTTTAGGTGCTACCAGTCACTTTTTCAGTTTGTGTACAGAGATTACCAGCGTAGAACTGGGATGTGCCACTATGACTTGAACTCATTCCTCCGTTATGCTAAAAGAAAAAAAATGTGAAAACTGCTGTGAAGACACAAGTATTTCATTCCACGAATTGAAATTGCCTGAATTTCTTGTGAATTGCTGTTTTGCATTTTTGCAACATCAAGCAGAAAATAGGTAGTTATAACTCAGACATACACCCATGCTGACACAGCTGCCAGTTTTGTGTCTATCCCTCCCTGCCATTTACTCAGAGGACCTGGGCCACTTGTCTGGAAAATCCTTTAGTAAAAGGATCGTTGTTTTATTTGACTGATTTCACAGCTTTTCACACAACAAAATTCCCAGTCCCGGGTCTCTGCTATCATGAGGCCTAGGCTCCATTAATTCAAAGAGCATAGGATTGTTTGGAGAGGGGAGAGCCCACTTGAAACTTTGGATCTTCTCATTTACTCCTGCATTCCCTGGGCACTGATGCCCCTTCCCACAGCCCCTGAGACCCCACATGAAGGTGGGGAGGCAGAGAGAAGCCATGGCGCAGAGCAAGAGCTGAGGGTCTCAGGGATGCCTCTGCCCATCACCCTGCTCCAACCGCTGCTGCAATGTAGAGTGTGGGTGTCCACATGTGTCTACTCCATGTGACAGAAAGCTAAGCCTCCTCGCTCACACAAGGGTTGTGTCCACTGTGGCCACCACACCAAGCAGTAATAATTAGTTGTGTTTCTTTTACCCTTTCTCCCTTGAACCCATGTTGAAACATCCTCATTGTGATTTATCTGTAGCAATCATGCAGTGAAAAAAGATCTTGCTATAATAATTTCCTTGTGTTGTTTTACCATTAAGGTTCGTCTAGAATGGCCCACGGACCTGGCGGTCAATCCGATGGATAATTCACTGTATGTGCTCGACAATAACGTTGTGTTACAGATATCTGAGAACCACCAAGTGCGCATCGTGGCGGGGAGGCCCATGCATTGTCAGGTGCCGGGCATGGATCACTTTCTCCTTAGCAAGGTGGCAATCCACGCCACCTTGGAGTCTGCTACCGCCCTGGCCGTCTCACATAACGGAGTCCTGTATATTGCTGAGACCGATGAGAAAAAGATCAACCGCATCAGGCAGGTCACCACCAATGGAGAGATTTCCCTCGTTGCTGGTGCGCCAAGCAGCTGTGACTGCAAGAACGATGCTAACTGTGACTGCTTCTCAGGGGACGATGGCTATGCCAAGGATGCCAAACTCAACGCACCATCCTCCCTTGCAGTGTGTGCAGATGGGGAGCTGTATGTCGCTGATCTTGGAAATATCCGAATCCGCTTTATTCGGAAAAACAAACCATTCCTCAACACACAAAATCTATATGAGTTATCCTCACCCATAGACCAGGAACTCTACTTGTTTGACACCAGTGGTAAGCACCTCTATACTCAGAGTCTTACCACTGGAGATTATCTTTACAATTTTACTTATTCCGGAGATGGAGATATAACCCTGATCACTGACAATAATGGTAACTTAGTGAATATCCGAAGAGATTCCACAGGGATGCCCCTCTGGCTGGTAGTGCCCGATGGCCAAGTCTACTGGGTGACAATCGGTACCAACAGCGCACTCAAGAGTGTAACAACACAGGGGCATGAAGTGGCCATGATGACCTACCACGGCAACTCTGGTCTCCTTGCCACCAAAAGCAATGAAAATGGTTGGACAACGTTTTATGAGTAAGTACATTATGAATGCTACTGACTTAATTCTGTGTCCTCTGAACCTTGCAAGGTCAATAGAACTTAATTCCCTGGACAGAATTATTGTCCAAATAAAATGGCCAGAATAGAGAGTAGTAGATCTCACACAAACACTTCATTCTGGAAGTCCATTAGAGTTTGAATAAACTCCCTCTACCAAGTCAAGAGTCAGATAGAGTTTCTGCTGAGTTGTTCTAAACCAGCTAAATAATTTGGACACCTGGTTCTCCTTAACTGTAGTCGGAACTGGAGGTTTAGGCTGCATGTCAGAGAATTTTGCTTGGCTTTGAAAGCCTTGGAAGTGTGAATGTTCCATCAGATCCTCTTTTTCTCAGCTTTTCACCTACTTCCTCTGCTGCAAAGTCTTTTTAGAGCTTGTTTGAAATGGCTGATGCAGAATGACAACTGACAATGACTAATGACAGCTTGCTCAGAAAACGATTCTGTAATTAATGGACTGCTCAGTTTCTATTGTTGCACTTGGCCTCACTAAGCTTTAAAAATAGTCTCAACTGTTCACGACCATCGCTGCCCCGGAGAATTTTTTTGAGCAGACAGAATGCATTGAAAAAGCCAGAGATGGCAGTGGCTTGAAGATTTGTACTTTTTTGTATTACTGTGAGCAATTCCCTGCTTATAAACACAGTGAAGACAACATGCTTCTGATATCAAATGGGAAAAAAGTAGATAACTGAATGAAGGGCATCTAGAAGGATGTCCTGCAAACTCATCCTGCTGTTGAGAACCCTTTCCTCTCCCTCCCCCTTAGTTTCATTTTTATTTTCAAGTCTAGCCTCTTTGAAATGCTCCTTTTAGTGCGTAATTTCCCATGTGGTTTAAATGGTTACATGGAATTATTCAGCTACCATAATAATAGACCCATTGTAAGAGTCCAATTTGGCCAGAATAGACAGTTCCCGAGATTAGAAAGGAAAAAACTGTAAAAAAAAAAAAGGTCTTGGGGAAGGAAAGCTGGCTAAACCCACATATTCATGTGTTAGACATGCAGTTGCTTTGGTTCTCTCTTTAAAATGTTCCAGGGCCAGTTTCAAATTTCTTTGCTTCATACTCACTATTACTGGTCCTGCCTCAAAAAGAACTGGTGCAAACTCTGTGATGAATCTTTTGAAAGGGTTGTTTGCATTCCATCCATGTTCTGCTTGCAATTACTACAGCAATATTCCTCAGTGATTCAAAGTTAATACCCTTCCATCCCTTACACTGAATTTGCTTGAGGGAGGCTTTAGGGAGGAAAGATAGGGTGTTTTTCTCCATCGGAGTGGAAGCCTGCTATATTGTCAGGACCATTGTGCTATATCAAGGAGATATGTCCTTTTTGCAAAGAACCCAATAGTTCCTGTGCTTGAAACCGGATGTAGCCATGGACAGTGAAGCAAACTAAACATCACAGCTAATAATGGTCAGATTTATACCTCAAACATATTCTTTTATTTAGAAGTGTGACTGGAAATATAAAGGAGATAAAATGAGACAGAAGCTAAAATCCAACTTACTCTGTGGATATATTTATAACAGTGATCCATTACTTCTTGCTATCTAACAAAACAGAGCATTTGTGAAAGTCATCATTCTGGTCCTTTTATGCACTTCAGAAGAGTCATAAGAAAGCTTTTTAGAGCTAAATGGAAGACAGTATTCTCCAGTGGTTAGACTATGGAAATCTTGACTAGAGCAAGTCAGCACTATATGATAGCACAGCATCACCGAAAATAGAATTGGGAATGTGTCTTCAGAGATACCTCATCCAAACCTGTGATCAGTTATCTCTGTTTAACTGTTCCTGACAGATTCTGATGCAACTTTATAGAACTACAGGGTAAAAGTCTATATCTGAATTAGTTACCTCAGCCTCCCTTTATAGGCAATGGAGAGAAACAGGCACTTTCAAGGTGAGTTTCTTGTGAGTTATGTCCGGTATCTGCTTTTAGATGAGGTGAGACAAGTTGTGGTCTGAAAGCCTCTCTCTGTAACGGTAGTCTGGAATGACTAATCATAGAATTGTAGAATCTCCCGAGTTGGAAGGGACCCATAAAGATCAGAATCTAACTCCTGGCTCCACACAGGGCCAGCCCAACCAAAGCAGATGACTGGGAGTGTTGGCCAGACACTGCTTGAACTCAGCCAAGCTCGGAGCAGTGACCACTGCCCTGGGGAGCCTGTTGCAGGCCCCCATCACCCTCTGGCTGAAGAACCTTGTCCTGATCTCCAACCTAACCCTGCCCTGTCGCAGCTTCATGCAAGATTAGTTCAAGTTCAGATGTTTACATTGCAGATGTCTGCAATTTGGTCAAATGGATCTTATCAAAGTCATCTAAGTTACTCATAAATATTGTCAGTGATCACAATGTATTTACCCATCTTATTGTTAGAAAGCTTTTTTATATGCTCCATCTAAATCTTCCTTGCTTGAGTCAGAGACTTTCTTGATCCTGTCCTGTCCTGTCCTGTCCTGTCCTACCCTACCCTACCCTACCCTACACGTTTCTATCCTAAACTGTCCACGAGGGCCTTGGAAAGCAGATCATCTGCTCTCCTGCCAAGCTGTGAAAAGTACATATCAAATGGGTCAAGAACTTGCTCTGTGATGGCTCTTGGAAGGTAATCAACAATAGGGAATCATCCAGTCGGGTTGTTTTGGGTGAACTGGCAGGGACTAATTCTGCCCAAGTTTTGCATGCATCATCTGGGAAAAAGATATAAAATCAGAACAGATAAAACTAGAAGATCAGTAAATAAAGGTGAGATACTTTGATTACTTTATCAAGTAGGTTTTGTTTAAACAAAATACATTCTTACACAGCCTAATGCCAGGGTACACATGTAACAGGCCACTCTAAAGAGCTGGGCTGAGCATTGACTCTCAGAGGTTGTAGTGAGCAAAGTCATTCCACGTGATCCTCAGCATAATTCCATGGCAAATCTGTCTAACTTGTCACTTGGGTGGACAAACAAAATGAATACATTTACTCATATTGCTCTACTTGTAGTGGGCAGTAGGAAGCTGATTGTATCCCTGTACAGCATTGATGAGACTAATACTGTCAGTTCTGATGTCTGCAGTTTATGAAGGACAGTGAAAATTGAAGTCTGTAGAGAAAAACACTACGAAAACGCATTCGTGGGGAGAAGGTGCCTTTTGCTGGTGAACTAAGACTTGATTTATTTATCTTAACGTGAAGAAGACTGAAAGTGTCTAGATCACAGCATGTCAGCACAAAACTAGCACCTACAAAGAGACTCTTAATCTAGCAGAAAAAGACTTGAGAAGGGTAAAGGGCTGGAAAGCAAACCTAGAGACATTCAAGTTGACAGGAAGGTGTGATTTTTTAAGGCCAAGATTGCCTAACCAGTAGAGCGACCAGCCATGAGAAACAGTATATTCTCCATCTCTTGGTATCTTAGATCATGACACTAGATGCCTTTCTTAAGATACATTCTCACCAGATAGAAGATTTGCATGAGTCAAACACAAACTACAGGGATGAATGCAGGCATGGCAGGATGAATCCTAAGTAGCACAGGTCTTATGAGGAGCGGCTGAAGGAACTGGGACTGTTTAGTCTGGAGAAGAGGAGGCTCAGGGCGGACCTTGTTGCCCTCTACAACTACCTGAAAGGAAGCTGTGGTGAGCTGGGGGTCGGCCTCTTCTCGCAAATAACTAGTGACAGGACTAGGGGGAACGGCTGCAAGTTGTGCCAGGGGAGGTTCAGGTTGGAGCTTAGGAGAAATTTCTTCACTGAAAGGGTGGTCGGACATTGGAACAGGTTGCCCAGGGAGGTGGTGGAGTCACCGTCCCTGCGGGTATTTAAGGAAAGGTTAGATGCAGTACTGAAGGACATGGTTTAGTGGTTAATAGGTGGTGATGGGGGGTCGGTTGGACTAGATGATCCTTGAGGTCTCTTCCAACCTTAATGATTCGATTCTATTCTATTCTATTCTATTCTATTCTATTCTATTCTATTCTATTCTATTCTATTCTATTCTTTGATACCCAAGAAGCTGAAGAAGATGGTGTAAACCAAATCAGCATTCAGTTGCTTCAGGTTATTGGTTTCAGGAATTTACACTGAGGATGCTTACATGATTTGGAGAAATCGTGTGATCATAAGCAACTGGAAGGTGCTCTGAGTAGTTTTCAGTCCTGGCTGAGGGGGAAGGTGGAGCTCATATTCCTGTTTTGCTCATGACTAAGGAAATAAAGACATCAAATCTGACTCTGAGGAAAAGCTTCATGTATCTCTCAGCAACTTAATAGTTGTTTATGGGTGAGGGCAGGCTGGACATCACTGTTTAAAAAGTTAAGAGTAAATGTAAATCCAGCTGGCAAGCTTACACTGCACCAGTGGGCCCATGAAGAACAACCTTATAACATTTACCTTTACCTGACTGACTACAGAGGACCATAAACCAGACACCCAATGTGAAAGAGAAATGGTGTTGCAAGAGTGGCAACACTACGTGTATACATGTCCAACACCTCTGGTTCTCCTTCAGTTCTTGCTCTTACCAGGGCACTTCTCAGCCTTTATCACAAGGCTACAAAGAGCTGTGACGTACGGGCACATTGGTGTGACCCTGGAGAGGAGAGGAGGCGGGGTATGTTAACACAGTACTGGAGGTCTATGTTAAGGGCACACCAGCGAATCCAAGTCCTCCAAGGGTTCAGGCTGGGCTGGCACATTGTCCCTTCATTTCTGTAAGGGAAGAAGACAGGGACTGTCCTCAGGTGGTGGCAGACTTGCTCACAGCACTTACAGCTCTTCCTTTCACACATCCTACACCAAAGCCTGCTGTAACAATCCTGCTTTATTGGGTTCAGCACTGAGGAAGGTTCACTATATAATGTTGTGTAGTTTCTCTTTCTTTTGAGAGTGAAACTCCCTGCAGTAATTAGCCTGTCCCCAAAGGCCTATCTAGGACTTCCTTGAGGGTTTTAGCATTATATAGACACTCTCTGCCTCTGCAAAGGGCTTGACATTCGCTGTCAATTAATGCAATGCAGCTCAGCTTGTCCGGTAACGGGATTAAAGACTCGCCTTCCCGTTGAACCTGTGACAGTGATAATCAGCAGCAAAGAAAGTTGATCTGGGAACTGCCAGGGGAACGGCTTCTCGTTGTTCAACTCCTCAAGTCAAAGACAAAGGACGCTGTGTGACTACTTGCTGCTTTGTTGTTGCTGCTTTTTCACTTGACCTGAAAAAATTGCTACCAGCCTTTACAAAGTCTCTTAGCAGTTGCTGTTTGTCTACTTCCGAATCCGGAAATTCTTATTAATGTATTTGTTTAAATCAAGAACACGGCAATTATCTTGATTAGCTCATTGAGATCGTATCACTGTCTGTTAATTCAATTTCCCTCTGAGCCAAAGTCAAACCTCCTATGCATTAGTTAGCCCGGATGAGGCTCTTTTGCTTAGGTCCTTTGTGTGCCCAATTAGTTTCAAAGGTCACCTCCTCCCATACAGAATTAAATACTTACACATCACTGCAGCCAAGCCCAGAAATTCAAAACCTTTTCATGGACTGCCCAAGAAGTGGCTCACAGCTGCCTGGAGTGCAAAGGATCTTGCAGAGCCAGATCTTCAGATGGGCAGTAAGGGGAGCGTTGACCCATAACGTAGGATGCTCTTTTACAGAGAACCAAACTCTGCCAAAGCTCACACACTGCAATGGGTGGAAGGTAGGAGCCAACTGGACTGAGCATCCAGGAGGACCTCGGATGGCTTCCCAACAACCCCTGGGATTCATAGAATCATAGAATCTTTAAGGTTGGAAAAGACTTATAGGATCATCAAGTCCAACCATCAACCCAACACCACCATGTCTACTAAACCATGTCCCGCGGTGTCATGTCTACACGGTTTTCGAACATCTCCAGGGATGGTGATCCCATCACCTCCCTGGGCAGCCTGTTCCAATGCCTGACCACCCTTTCAGTGAAGAATTTTTTCCTAATATCCAACCTAAACCTCTCCTGGAGTAATTTGAAGCCATTTCCTTTTGTCCTATCATTTGTTGTTTGAGAGAAGAGACCAACACCCACCTCACCACAACCTCTTTTCAGGTAGTTTTAGAGAGCGAAGCAGAAGTCCCACCCCAGCACCAGCAGTGTTTGGTGCCCCAGCCAATGCCCTGGTTTGGATGACTGGGGTACCAGAACTGGGCATCACAGTCAGTATTTACCCCATGGTGAGATGGAGACTCTAGTTTGCCTTGTAGGTGGTGTAAAGGCTTTGCAATTTTTCCTCTCTTGGTCAAAACCAGAGATAAATAACACTTATTACCTTTAGAGGAGCAGCTACCTCTTGACTCAGAGAAAAACTAACTTGCTGCATTAACATCCCTTTATCACTTGATGATATCTCAAGTCATACACTGAGTTTTATGGGATTTGGTGGCGTCCTTGGTTAGAGTAGTTCAAGTGAAGGTCTCTTTCTGCTCCTTCAGCCAACAGGAGTATGAGAAACACCTCTGACTTTTGCTCTCCTTCCTCTTTTAGCAAAATTTCTTTGCTCCACAATTTCTTAATGCTAAAATAATTAGATTTTCATCATTGTTCCTCTGAAGAAGTTAACAGTGAAACACCAATGAGTGCCATGATAAAACAGTACTTCCCCAATACTCTCCCTAAGTTGTGAGGTCATGTTTTGAGCCATTGGCCTGGCCTGAAATGAATGCCTGGTGTCACCATTTAGTTGAGAACCAAGGGAATTATGAGTATCATAAAAGCTAGGGAGAGACAAATCTTCTTCTTCTCGTTTGGGAGTCAGAAAATTCTGCAGAGAGCGGCTGCAGCCTGGCCTGGTGTCACTATGGAGAGGACCTGCCTTCATACATATTTGAGCAGTATCGGTTTGTCTGTTATAGATTTATTTTTAATGTTGTGTTTAATGTTGTTTGAAACATTGTGAAGAGGTGAGCTTGTTCGGAGGCGGCGGGTGCGCGTCTGTATAATCGCACGCGAAATATAGTTTGCAAAGTACATGAGGACACTTTGGCACTAAACGCAATATTATTGTAGTGATTTTTTTTATTTTTTTTTTCCCGATCTATTTGACTTGCAGTTTTAAAAGGCTGATGAAATGTGAAAAAGCTGAAGTGAGGGAACTCGGAGACTCAGGCGAGGAATTGATTTCTGAATAGACAGTACTTAGGATGCTCTCTTTAATTCCCAAGGCCTGGGTCGCTACACAATGGTAATGTGATAAATGAAAGCTCTGAATGTTTACAAGCTAACAATTAGGCCTCATAAGCACCAAATACCATTTTAATTCTGTGCATTGAACCTTAGCTAAATACATTTCCAATTGGGAATGGATGGCAACGGCTTCCTTTGCCGGGCCTAATAATTGTCACTGTAATTGTGAGCGCCGGGGCTTTGCGGCAGGTTTGAATGGGAGGCAGCAGCTGTGTTAGCAGGTGATGAATTCACGCTGCGTGCGCTCCCATGTTTCAGTGTTTCCTTAATTCTGGCGCTTTCAGAGCATTTGGAGAACACAGAAGTCTTAGGCTGTGATGAAAACTGGCCCACCCCTAAATCCCAGCGCTGTGGAAACAGGCCTAGACAGCTTAGTTGCGAAATGAGGTGACTAGCAGAGATTTATCGCGCTGCAAATACCAGGGCGCGCCTGCAGCTGTAAGAGCCAGTTGCTTGGTCTCCCTCTCCAAGCCGAGGATGTGCCCTGTAAGTGTCTTTACAGGGCTGAAAGCAGAGGTAGAAGGAACCGAGGCGTTTTACTAATTTAATTTTTTTAAGCACATTATCTGTTTGGGATGTTGAAGCCTTCAAGCTAATATGTCCTGGGAGTCTGAGGGTATGTGATAGATAACATCAGGCATGTCCTGTGTGATCTAAATTGAGGGAAAATGGGGAAATGCTCCAGTCCTGAGCAAAACCGAAAAGAGAAGAGGAACAGCTTGCCAAGGGGAAAGTGTTGCCCCCGTCCGTGCTAACTAGCCTGCAGCCCCTCCTTTTGCACTGCCACCGCAGTGCTAAGAGGAGTTTTTGTCTGGGCGTGAGTGTTCCACACTTCATCTGCCACCAGTTAAAAATAATAATGAAAATGGGAACAGTCTAACTGTAGAAACTTCTCGCGTTTCTCCCTTTGTAAGGCACGGCCTCCTTGCAGCTGCAAACAGGTGAGCTGTCACCCCCAAAGCCAGTGCTTGGAAGGTCCCTGCCTCGCTCCTGGGCAGAGGTGCAGCAACTCTTGCAAATGCAGAAAACACAGATGGTCCAGGTTCCTTCTGATGGAGGCTAATGGGGTGACTAAGGCGGTGCCAAATGTCTAATGTACACCTGCAGACATCTTAAACCAATTCCAGCACACCATTCCAGACTGTTCTGTCCCAAAACGAGCCTTGCTTCTCAGGACCCAAAGTCCCAAATGAAAGTCCTTGCTCTTGGTGAAGTTCTCCCATGTAGTGGGAGTTTTCTACAGCTATAAAAGTGTACCCATGTAAATTATGCACATTGTGCTTACTCATTTTGACTTAAAAAGAAAAATGTGTGCACAGAGATCTAGGCACCATCGTACTCTTTCATGCTCTTTTTTCATGCTGTTCTAACCCATTTTGCACGAGCAGAGGTTACTGGCATATTTGCCCATTTGCACTTTTGTAAATACTGGGTATTTCCCGCAGAGAGCTGGAGGACCGTGTGTGGGTGCTGCCAGCTGGATATCCAGGAATAGAGTTAAGGAGCTGGGTGTCTGCTCCTGCTTGGGGCTGTTAAACTGAGTACCCACCGGGTTTTGAGGCTTTGTTTAGAGCACATAAGGAGGTTTTGTGCTGACTCTCACCATGGTGCCACGTGTCGTTCAATTAGGATAAACCATCTGACTCAGGACATTGACTCAGCACTTCAAGGAAATAGCCACATCCACTACATGAACAAGCCTTCTGCCCCCATCCTGGCTTTTTCTCTCCTTCTTTCCCTACTCCATAAACCTGCTTCCTTTTACATTCACGCCTGTATTACACTAAACTCACTCCTTAGTCTTCAGTGCAGCACATCCAGATTTGTGCCATCATTTTTAGGAGGTGAATCAGGCTCAGTTTCAGGAGCAGCTCATTTTTAAAAATTTAAATAGATCAATATGAATAAATCTCTTGCAGTTGCTAATACCACCCAGTCAGAGGTATTAAATTCAGATCCACCTTCCTTAAATTTTGAAGCATTTGGAGAGGGACTGTTTACAAGGACAAGTAGTGATAGGACACAGGTAATGGCTTTAAACTAAAAGATGGTAGATTTAGATTAGACATTAGGAAGCAATCCTTCCCTGGGAGGGTGCTGAGGCCCTGGCACAGGGTGCCCCGAGAAGCTGTGGCTGCCCCTGGCTCCCTGGCAGTGCCCAAGGCCAGGTTGGATGGGGCTTTGGGCAGCCTGGGCTGGTGGGGGGTATCCCTGCCCATGGCAGAGGGTTGGAACTGGATGGACTTTAATGTCCCTTCCAACCCAAACCAGTCTGTGGTTCTGCGATTCCATGATCTGAATCTACCCTTATGGTTCAGACTGGCTTATCTATAGGGCTATTGATGCCGAGCTAGAAAGAACTTGGGGAGTTACACAAAAGACCTTTAGCGACAACAATGTTTTTTCTGCTCAAGGTAGAGACTAAATAAGGTCCCTTGTGTCCTGTCTTAGCAGATGGGGTAAAGGTATTGCCAGCGATGTTTTCAGTTTAACACCCACAGACAGTTTTAGGAGATGTGCAGATGCATACCATCTCAGCGCAAACAGCACAGCCGCAAACATGCAGCAAAGTGTTTGGTACTGAGGGCACTTTAGTTCTGGCTCTTGCAAGGAGATTCAGTTCAGAGCCAAGCTGTGAGCTGCTAACCTCTTGGAAAAGCTTTAACTGGTCTCTGCCAAACTCCTGCAATGCAGTTCTGAATTCATCCTTTTTTTTTTCTTTTTTTTCTTCCTTCTTTCCCATTTCACACGTGCCAGATTGATCACCAAGACCTTGGAGGGAACTGGCAAGGCTGCTCCGTCCTCCATGCCTGGATAATGTCAGACTGATAGGCTGACACTGTGGAGGGCCAAATGCTTTCTTCTATCTTCCTACCTCCCCCTCTGCCCAGTGGGCAAGAACAGCCTCAAGTGATGGTGTCTCCAAATCCAAAGGCTGGAGAAATTTGCAATGAGCTCACCCACTTAGTCACTATACACTAAATAATAAACTTGGGCAAAAAAAAAAATCACCTTTTCAGTCAACCCTTCCTCATGCTAAGTCACTGCCAGCATATTGTCAGAAGTACCAGCACTGTGTACAAATCTGGGCAAAAGAAAATGGAAGAGGAGATTAATTTCTTTTTCTGTAGAGCGCAGAGCCGTGCACTGGCTGCTCCTTGGTCTTTCATGGGTTGCAGTTCCAGAGTCCTCTCCTCTCATTTGGTTTCATTTCTTTTGGTATTAGATGGGGTCTGTTGTCTTATTCTCCAGCTCAGAATAATCCTGAAGAGGAAGGTCTGATCAACTGCATCCAGACCATCTCTAACACATTTCTCTCACCTGCTCTTAAAAATGCTGTCCACCTGTTCCTCTGCTTGGAGCAACCATGGGCTTGGGAAATGTTCTCCAGTGTTTGACCTGAATCTTCCTTGTTTCCATTCAAGCTGATTACTTCTTTTCACATCCTCAATAGGCATGATAAACAATTAATTATAATCCTCTCCAGAGCAACTCTTTTCAGGGTGGCATCTTCCCAGTTCCTTGTTTCCTCCCTTCTAAATCATCTAATTTCTTTTGGCTTTGCCTCCTAGGTCATGTTTTCTAAGCTTGTTATCCTTAACATATCATTTTCATTACTTTATCATTCTGAGGAACACTGCCCTTCACTGTGCTCCATCAAAGGCTCACCAGAGGGTATTGCAAGAGAGCGAGTCCTCTCTGCTCACCCACCATTCACTTTGCATCCCCATATGTTTTCTTGATGTGACCCTTTTGTATCACATGAATCAGTCTCCAATGATATGTGGGCAGGACTTGAAAAAAAAAAATCAAATCTTTATCACTGATTGCTTTACCTGGAATTTTTCTACTGTTTCTCCCTGGTTAGTTAAATATCCCTTCCCCTGAAGGTCCATCGCATCAGAAGGTCCAACACCTCTCCAGAGATAAGCCAGTAGAGCTTCCTTCTGCTCTCCATTTCAGCCTACAATAGCCTCACTGCAAAGCTCCTTCACCAACCCTCTGCTCTCAGCTCAGTCCTTAACCCAGGGCACCCTTTTTGCAGTGCCACAGATGGGCGGCAGGATGGCATGTTTGCGCCATCGACTCAGGAGGCCTCTGGGCACAGGTGTCTGCTTCTCCTTTTCATTGAAAAATAACCCCCCAGCTAGTTAGCTGCTGTGGGACCTTATTCATCTGGGTCCTGGTAGGCAGGTGTCCACATCATGGAAAGCTTCCCAGATGGTGCTTATGTTGACTCCCTCGTTGGAAAAGCCAAGGGCTCTGTAGGGGTGAATACCGAACTGCTTTTTTACACTTTTAAATCAGTCCTTCCAGATGGTCTTAAGAACAGTAAAAGGTAGACGTGGGGGTCTCAGCTGTGCTCTGGGCTCTACACCATGTTCACAAAGGACAGTTCTCTGGCTGATGTGGCCAGTCTGGCAAGTCCTGATCCAACGTGAGATTTAAAATAAGATAGAGAAAAAAAGACATTAAAAAAAAAAAGAAAGAAAAAAAATTGCTGAAGAGCTCGGGACAAAACAGACAGAACAGTTGGTGGCTTTTAGTAGCTCCTAGTTCTGCTAGACAGGATGCAGGGGCCAGTGCTTCTCCTAAGTCTCAGCACAGTGAATGGGAAATAAAGTTACTCTGTTGTAAACAAGGAGCATCGTGCAGGTGGTAAGTATTGGGAAAATGTTGTTAAATTGCAGGCTAATACTTATTTAGTTATTTTCTGTTCTTTGCTTGATTTTCTTCAGCTAAAAGCCGTGGTTTTCTTCTCATGAAGCCAAAAAAAGTCAGGACAGTCTGACAAATAGAAAATTAATTTTTCTCTGGGAAAAAATCTGTGTGAAGACTTCAGTACTTGGTCTCTGCGTTATAGGATGATTCCTGTATCCCACTCCTCTGTTGATGCTGTTGACTTCACTCCATCCTCCCTTTCAGGTATGACAGCTTTGGGCGCCTGACCAACGTGACCTTCCCTACTGGCCAGGTGAGCAGCTTCCGCAGCGACACCGACAGCTCCGTGCACGTCCAGGTGGAAACCTCCAGCAAGGATGATGTTACGATAACAACCAATTTGTCGGCATCGGGAGCCTTCTACACCCTGCTCCAAGGTGAGCTGGGCCGCTGTCCTTCTCCCAGCCAAGCTGCACACGATGCATTATCCATCAGGAAACAGGCAGCATCTTGATAATCCCAGCACCAAAAATCACCTGCATCCTCAGCGCCCCAGAGCTCCCCACATGCTGGTACAGACACACACTCACACCTACTCAGCCGCATTCCCCAGCGCCCTGGTTGCTCTGCAGCGGTTTTCTGCTTCATCCTCAGCCAGTCCCCTTGCTGTGCAGCCCTCGTGCAGTACGGTCCTCCATCATCGTTACTATTATTGTTATAACAAAAAAGGTTGCATAAATCTAGCTGTGCTTCCAGCTGACCCTTTCGCTTCGTTCTCTTAATGGCTTCTAACTTAACAGTTACTCTCCTGGAACAGGCTCCCAGCTGGTTGCTGGAGATCTCCCTGATGCTTTGTTCACTGGCTGTTCAAACATTCACAAGGCAGCGTCCAGAAAAATGACCATCCCTGTCCCCAAAAGGGCTGCGTTTGAGCTGAAGGGCTGGTGTGGAGAGGCACAAAGGAGGACGGGGAGGTGAGCAGCCAGGCTAGGACTGGTGGAACTGGTTTGAGGCTGCTGGAAATGAGCATAGTTCTGTGGGTGATGGTATGGTGTGGAAGTGGAGGTTTGATGAGGTGAAGGGAAAAGCGATGAAGTGGGAAATAAAAGAGGAATAAATAGCAGGGGAGCGCTGTGCTGCCATACTGGGAGGGGCAGAAGCTGTATTGCACAAACCATGCCAACCCAGATCTCCAAGTCCTGAAGGCTGAAGCCTCCTTAGAGTCAGGGTGAGCCATCACTGCTGTTCCTTGGGGCTTGCAGAAAGGGAAGGGACTTTCAGACTCCTAGCTTTCTTCACTTCCCAGCTTGCAATCCCTCTTAGTCTGTGCCTGATGGCAATGGGGTGTCACACAACACTTCCCCTTGCGATGAACCAGTGCTCCAAGTGAGATCAACATGTTCCACAGTCACAGTTGTTCCCACATCTCTGGGACACACATTTGCCCCCCTCCCTATAAAGAAAGTGCCTGCTATGCCTGAATACTGCCCTTCCTGCATCTGGAGAGGGTGGCTGAGAGTGCCAGCCCCTTCAGGCTGTATTCACTGTTCCTCTGGGGAACACAAAGACTTTCTTATTCTTTCCTTCAGCATGCAAGTGAGGACCCAACCTACCCCGCCCCATCCCATCCACTCACATTAAGACGTCTGGCAACTGCACAGACACGAGGTTGGCTTCACCTCAAGAGCCTAATTAAGCAGTAGAACCCACTGTTGGGGGCCCTTTAGCGAGATAATTGACTGCAATGTGATTTATACACCCAGAGCTGAAGGCACAGTTACATAATGGTGCCACGGTCATTTATCTCGTTGTACTGCCCTCCAGCACAGGGACACTCTGGCCATTAGGACATGCTGTATTACAAACAGCTTAACCATCTCCAGAAGTATAAAATAACTTACTGTGGGAACCTGAAGAAACACCCTTATCTTAAAATAGAGATCTGGATAATATTGCAGCAGAGATGGCCTGTGATCTGCTGAGGGTGGCCTTCCACAGGCGTTAGGGACAGTGAGTTCCCAAACTGGAGTAGCTGTTTGTTCGTGGCAGCATTGTAGAAACTGAAACAAGGGCCACTGGCGTTGCCCAGGGAGGTATTGAGCGCAGATGAAATGTAATTTGCCTTCCAAATGCCTCTCCAGTGGATGGAGCCGGAGCCGTCCTCAAGGTCTGTGACTGTCTTGCCCACTCCGTTGTTGTCCAGGGAAAATGCAAATTGCAGATTCCCTTTGCATGAGAGGTGCTCGTGCATTTCTCCTCTGGACTCACAGCTCTGGGCAGCTTTCATAGATCCTTGGTGAACCTTTCAAGAAACCTGGATCACTCCAGTAACAGGTGAGGTCTGAGAAGACATTTTCAGCAGGTTACAGATTCCTGTATGATGGATTTAGGAGCCTCTACAGCTGACAGGCACCTCAGGACCTCTGTGAGATTTTGTCCTCTGGATCGATGACAAAGTGAGCATTTGTTCAAGGCCAAAATACAGCACTAGTGCTCTAGAGCCGAAGTAGCATAAAATATAGCATCCAGTGGTCCTGGATGTCATGTAGCCCTTGAGAAATGTCTTCCAAAGCCAGGGAAGAGTCATCTCTTGGAAAAATGTTGAAAGCAGAGCATTTACATTCCCCACGCTGTACGACACTGCTTGTGACAATACACCATAACCCCAGTGCGGTGCTTGTGTGACACGAAGGGAACGTCACATATCCGTGTGCAGTGGGTTGACCCATGCTGGAGGCCAGGTGCCCCCCAAGCTGCTCTATCACTGCCCTCCTCAGCTGGGAAGGGGAGAGAAAATATAACAAAAGGCTCATGCGTCAAGATAAGAACAAGGGGAGATCACTTGACTCGGGGAAATTAATATATTGCCAATCAAATCTGAGTAGGGTAATGAGAAATGAAAACTCCAGCACAGGCTTCTCACAGGGTCACAGCCTCCTTCAGGCATCTACCTGCTCCAGCGTCACATCCTCCACAGACTACAGGTGGATATCTGCTCCACCACCATCCTCCCTGGGCTGCAGGAGGACAGCCTGCCTCACCATGGTCTTCTCCACGGACTGCAGGGAAATCTCAGCTCCCGAACCTGAAGCACGTTCTCCCCTCCTTCAGCACTGACCTCAGTGTCTGCAGAGTTGTTCCTCTCACATCTTCTCACTTCTCTCTACAATTGCTCTTGGTACTTTTCCCCCTTAACTCTGTCACCCCAGAGGTGCTGCCACTGTTGCTGATGGGCTTGGTCTTGGCCAGCCGTGGGTCCAACTTGGAGCCAGCTGGGGTTGGCTTCATTGGACATGGGGGAAGCTTCTAGCAGCTTCTCACAGAAGCCACTCCTTGTAGCCTGCTGGCTGCCAAAACCTTTCCACACAAGCCCAATACACCAGTGAATTTCACAGAGACCTTCAAGCTTTCTCCTGCTTCCTGGTGAAGGATGAAGGGGGGAGGAATGTTTTAGGTGTGCAGAGATATTTCACTGGTTTGATTTAAAGCACACCTCCTACCACTTTCTCACCAAACCAAGCAACTAAGAACAAAGGTGTGACAAAGAGTTGGCTGTCCCCCTGCTCTCCATTCGCAGAATCAGGTGTGGAGTGGGTTTGATCCTGCTGGAGTCTCTGTCAAAAAGACCATCAACGTAAGGGCTCAGTGGCAGAGCTAAAACACTTGGATCCACACTGTGGATCACTGTGTGTTTATAGGCACAAAATCCAGTGCCGCGGCAGTTTCACGCCATCACTACTGTGTAGTTGAGTTGTGGTCCTGCTGAGATCAGTGTGGCAAGACTCCAGCTGGCTACAACAGGAGCAGGATCAGACTCACAATAAAAAAAGACCAACTGGTGTCAGGTTTCCTTTCCTAATTGTACCAAACTGTGCTCTTCGCTATCTATTTCATCCAGACGAGAGATGATAATTTTGCTGTGACCTCGTTTCCTGCTGAGCTATGGCAGAGCAACCAGCGAACAAAACCCAACTCGCCTCAGAACGGAAAAACAATTGACATGAATTTTTAATGGGTGTTTTTATTCACAATTAGGTATTTATGGTAGCCTGGGAGACAGAAATTGTAATATTTTCCAGCTTTTGAGAAGCTTCAGATAAGGCAGTCTTTGTGTAATGTGCTTTTAAAGCCATTCTGCACTGAGCAAATCTCAGGCTTTCATACCCTTGATGAGCTCCTCTCTGCAGAGAGCAGTGCCAGCTGGAGACTCAAAGGATGGTGTTTCAGCCTGCCTGTTCCTGGAGGAAGGAAGGGATGTGGAAGGGATATTGTTCTTCCACTCCTGAACTCCCAAATCGTGGCCCCAGAATCTGCTGAACTTTCAGGAGCTAGTGGAGGCCAGATGTACAGAGATGTGTGGGAGCTTAGTGCCTCTGCTTTCTCTCCAAACATGAGGACTTTGGTTGCCTCCTGAAAGCTTTCCCAAGTGAAAGGGGTTTGGCTGTTGGTGGGGGAGCTGGTTAGCATTAACTTGCTGTGCAATTTCCTGTCACTTGTGAGATGGTGAATAAGCTGAGGAAAGTAGGTGGCCCCACTGTTTCATATATTGTGGTGAAATTGGGATCTTTAGGATATAAAAGCAAGGAAAGTTTTCAGCCGGACTGTGATTTAAACCAAATATTTCACCCCCCACTGTTTTAGCCTAGAGGAAGAGGTCTGAACCTGCATCCTTTGCCAGGGTATCACACAGCTCGTCTGCTGGTGCCTTTTTTAACCTGTGTAAGACTTTTCTGCAAGAGTTTGAGGTGCAGAACCTCATCAGAATGAGAAAGAGATGGTCCATCTTTACTTTCACTGCTGAAATCCATGTTTTGCTCACTGTTACAACCATCAGAAATGCTGGTGAAGCCTGAGTGAGGGACAAAGTGAAAAGCTGGAGCTGTATGGGCAGTCATCTGTAAAGATCTCTTTTCTCTCTTCAGACCAAGTCCGAAACAGCTACTACATCGGTGCCGATGGCTCTCTCAGATTGATGCTCGCTAACGGCATGGAGGTGGCCTTGCAAACTGAGCCGCATCTGCTGGCTGGTACTGTCAACCCCACGGTGGGGAAGAGGAACGTCACCCTGCCCATCGACAATGGTCTCAATCTCGTGGAGTGGAGGCAGAGGAAAGAGCAAGCAAGAGGGCAGGTCACCGTCTTTGGGCGTCGGCTGAGGGTAAGTGAGAAGCGTGAGCAGTTTTGGATATCACTACCCATCTGTCCCCAGTCTCATGACAGATAGGGACAGGGCTGGTTTGTATTGTCTGCAGTGGGGATGAGGCTGCAGGAGAGAGAACTAGCTGCTCATCCTCGCTGACACAACCTTTATGACTTGAATATATCCTTGTGTCTCCTTATGTGCTGACATTCTCTTAACCATCACAGGCTGATTTGCCTATGTGTCCTCTGTATCCCTGGGAACGTGTGACCTCATATCAGGTACCACAGGTTTGACCTTCACGACAGGCTGTTTCAGCAAGCAAGGGGTGATCATAACTATAAAATACTGCACCAATTAGTGTAGGTATTTTCTACCTGTGCTGCTGGCAGTAACGGACCTGAGCACCGCAAGCTTTGTAAGCATATGAGGACAGGCTGTGGGAGTTGAGGTTGTGCAGCCTGGAGAAGAGAAGGCTCCAGGGAGACCTTAGAGCATCTTCCAGTCCCTGAAGGGGCTACAGGAAAGCTGGAGAAGGACTGTTTATCAGGGAGTGTAGTGACAGGCCAAGGGGGAATGGGTTTAAACTAAAAGAGGGGAGTTTTAGATTAGATATTAGGAAGAAATCCTTCCCTGTGAGGGTGCTGAGGCCCTGGCACAGGGTGCCCCGAGAAGCTGTGGCTTCCCCTGGCTCCCTGGCAGTGTCCAAGGCCAGGTTGGATGGGGCTTTGGGCAGCCTGGGCTGGTGGGGGGTGTCCCTGCCCATGGCAGGGGGTTGGAACTAGATGGGTTGTGAGGTCCCTTCCAACCCAAACCATTCTATGATTCTGTGATCCTTAAGGTCACTTCCAGCCCAGACCATTCTGTGATTCTACGATTACCATCCACTGGCCAGCCTCAGGAAAATCTCTAGACTGCAGACACTTGCTACTCTGTCAAACCTGTTGAAGAGCCGGGCTCGCAGGGCACGGCACTGCAAATGCCGCTGTTCCCCAAGCGAAGCGTTATTAACAGCTCCAGCCTGACGGTACTCTCTCCTCCAGGAGCGCGCTGTCCTTCCTGTGCTTGAGACTGATGTGTTTTGAAAACGTTGTTCCGCACAGCGCACCGCAGACTTGTCAGGGCTGTTTAAAGACCTTGCCCGCTAAGCCCATAATTCCTCTGCTAACTGCTGGCAACCTGTAACAGCAAGTCCTGCGCGGTCACCCCGTGCCTTGCTAGTCTCAGAGTCACGGGCTGATGAGCGGTTCCTGGGAAGCTGCTCAGCACCCAGCAAATTCAGACCCTCCGAGAAAAACGCTTAGTGCTGTGCCGTGCCACCACAGCAGAAGGACCGCAGCTATTTAGTCCCACCTGAGCTTGCAGTACGTATTAATGCTCTGGTTTCAGAGTAAGTGTTTCCCAGTCCTTGCTCTTCACCTCTCCCTATTCCCCGCAGCGTGACCCCTGCCACCTTGGTGTGATTTCTCTTGTCTCTCCTCGCTCGCACTTGTCAAGTATTGCTCTTCACCCTCCCCAGCCCAGCCTCTGCTCCCTTCCACCAGCATCAATAGCCCTGTATTTTGTTACCAGGGCAAAAACTGCAGACAGAAGGGAAAGCTGACGCTGCTTCTTCAGTGGGAACTGCTGTATATCTGTGGATCAGTAGGCATCACCCTTCTTGTTTGGTTTGTCTTGGGGTTTTTATTTTATTTTAATAACCAATGAAATTATGAGGCAGGTCGTGTTTTTTTTTTTCTGAAAGGAGAGATCCTTCTGAAATCTGCAGCTGTGTCGCAGCTATTTGGTGTTCAAAGCAGTTTCCACTCATATAGCCGCCGCTCGGCTGCCTGTGTCAGTTTTATCTTCCAAAATTTTCACACTAGATTCAAATGCGGAATGTGTCCTTGTTTTATGTTGTACTGCATTTGGAAAAAAACACTTGCAAAATGAGTTTTCAGGCTGGTTACTTGTGTCCCCATAAATCTGCCAGCATTTATTCACATTTCGAGCCTATCAGGGCCCTTCTAGTGAAGCAGAAGAGCATCTCACACGGTTGAAGGACTCGGTTATGGCTCTGCTCAGGGATTCAAAGTAGCAGAGGGCATGCAAGAAGTTTTAAGCTCCCTGTTTGTACCTGCATGGCAGCATCTGCACCCCTAAGACATAAACCTGCAAGGTGCTAATTGCCTCCCTGGGGATTGCCCGGCATTCAGCATATTCTGCGTATCATGTTCCTCTCTTCCCTCGTACCAGGAATTGCTGCTTTCCCTGGCAAGGGAGAAGCTTAGGGAAGTTAAGTTCAACACTTTTTTGTTCGTTTTGGGAAATGTTATCATTTTCTGCCATATGTGAGTAAATTACTACTTTCCTTCACCCCACTGCTCACATGAGACAGCAGCAAAGACATGGTGCTCCAGGGGGAAAAAGCACGCCCAAAGAGGCTAGAGCATCACTCCGTGAAGCCTTTGAGATGAGGAGAACAGGATCTGACCGCTGTAAAAGAGGGAGCTCCCCCGAAACCAGCATCCCTTCTGCTGCCATTGCATGGATCTGCATTTTATGAGCTGTGGCCCTTCCTCTCATGGTTTCAGGGTGTTCCTGTGGGACTGACAACCTGTTGCCATGAGCTCAAACAGCTCCCAGAACGATGAGGCCTGCTTCACAGCTACCTCCTTGCCCCTCCATAGGAAGTAATGCAATGCACGTCTTTCTATTGCAGGCAAAAGGCAGAGGGCAGGGGCTTCTGCATGGATGAAGGGGAAGGCGCCAGCCCTGATGCCTCTTTCCCGGTCCCATCAATGTTGACCTGGCTCTGCGCTTGGCCAGGCAGCAGTAAAGCAGCACAAATACGTTAAAGCAGCCCCTTTCCCTTCTCCTGTTCCACACACTCCATGGAAAGTTGTGATGCTCTGATCCACCCACCCAGCAGTAAGATATCTCTGCAAATTGGCTGCTGTGAATTCAACCCATCGCTGGCCAACAGCAACACAGACTCTGCTCCTTCCTTTTTTTCTTTCGAAACAGACTTGAGTTTTCCAATAATGAAGGATGTAAAATAATCTCTGACAGTGGAGCACACAGGACAGCCAAAAGAGACAAGAGCTGCTGGCTTAGCACTTTTATTTATTTAAACATGGAAACTCCCATTGTAATTCACCTTGTTTTTCCCAAGACCTTGGCAGCAGGTTAATGGTGGCATGAAGACCTGGTGTCCCAGACACTCCCCAGAGCTGGTGTGACCAGAGAGGGCTCCTGCAGTACGCTGCTAACCATTCCTGGTGTGTTGACTAACGAGGACAGTCCAGCATTATCTCCACAATTTCTGCAAGGTGTTGAGGTCTGGGTATGGCCACCCCAATGGTTTCAGCAGTTCACTGGGGAAATTGCCTTGTAGGTGACTGTTTATCACATGGATTTTGTTGGCTCCCAGAGTTTTCATTGCAGAAGTATAGTTTGCCTTCCTCTGCTGAAGGTTGCTAGAGTGTTTTCATGAGAAATCTTCCCCTTTTGTGCTCTTGTGCTCGCAGGGAGATTAGTGAATGTTGTTTAATTATATTTAAGCTAAAGGAGCTCCACAGGAAGCATTGGAGAACTCAGAGGTGGTGGCGTGTTTATGTTCTTTCTTTTCCAGAGCAAGCTAAGGGAACTTGCTGTGGAACGTGAGATTGGAGCTAAATTTAGTCTCTCATATATAGAAAGGAGGTCAGATACTCTGTGAACTGTGGATTTAAGTCTACCCTGTCTCGGTCCTGCGCTGATCACAAGCCTTTTCAAACACTCTGAGGGGCAAAAGCTTTTTGCAAGAGCTTTTCAGACCCTGTTCCAGGATAAGGACTCTGGGATGTAGGATGGCACCTTATTTAGCTGCTCACCATAAAACATGGTTATTGGACTGAAGCCTGCAACCCTGTCAGTGCTTCTACAGAAAATTCACTTCTATTCAAGGAATGCCCTTGAACAAGGATGAAAAACAGATTTAGCCCCTGTTCAGAGGCTGTCTGGCAGGGCAGGGTTCACGTTGCCCATCACCTGGAGGGGTGGCTGTTGGCACTGCAGCGCTTCTCGGAGAGAAGAGAGATTATGCTGAGAGTGCAGCAGAAAAGAAATCATTAAAAAAAAAAGTCATGAAAAGGAAGACTGGTTCCAACTAGTCATGCAGAAAGGGCTTGCCAGAGCGTGGGGAGGGTGGAATGACTTAGGGCACCAGTAATGGGATGCAGAGATTTGGACTGAACTTAAGAGCTACCCTGGGACCTGTTATTTGGTCCTTCCAGCACAGTGAATGCCACTGCTGCTGGCGGAGGGATCAGGGAGGCCACTTTCAGCCTGGATTACGGTCCCAGGCCTGGAAGAGCTCTTTCCAGCCCTCTTGGCAGAGACCAGTAGCAGAAGAAGCTGCAGCTGCCAGGCTGGAGCTGCTCTGTGAATAGATGGAAGGCAGATTCTGTTCCTTCCCACTTTGTTTTTGCTTTGTGGGGGTTTTTTGCAAGCAATTGCCACTTGTGTCTCTATTTATAGCAGCAAGCACCTATGAGATACCAAATTGCTCTGTTAGTTACATGTGTGCATCTGTACTTAGAGTTTTGATACCTTTTTAATTATTTCCCAGCGTGCCTGTTACACTGGGCTGTTGGCTGATTCCCTCTTTTCCCATTGCCCATTTGCATTCCATTTTACACACATTTAATTGGAGCATTATCTACCTTTCAGCGGCATTTCTTTCCTCGAGTCATCTGTCTGTTAGCAATGTTATTCATAAGTTGAAAATCATTTTTGCACTTGCATCATCTTATATCATCTTCACACTTACATCATGGCACCGATTCCTTCTCTCCCAACTGGCCACGTGCATCCTCGGCTCACTTCCACATTTTCTCAGCTGTGCCCTTGCCGCTTCCAACCCCAGATCCTGAGATGCCTTCTTTTGAGTTCTGATTTTGCAGTGTCCCCGTTCTCCAGGTTTCAGCGCAGTCGTCTGCCCACGCAGGGCAAAAGCACTGCAGGGGTCCTGCATTTCCCTCTGCCATCCCTCCAGGGCTGAGGAGCACCTTCTCCATTGGCTCTTTCACATCTTTTCTCTTGCTGTTCAGCTCTCAGATACTCCCACATCCCTCGAAATATATCAGGAATTCAATCATGTGCCCTAAAGTAATGGCCAAGATCAAAACTGGACCAGGGCTGAGCACAGTGCTCAGGTCAGGAGCATGGGCTTTACCCAGAGCACGATAAGGCGATGTTTGACTTGCAGTCTGAAGACCTTGCAGCAGCCTGGGTTTGGTTTATTGACTGCAGCTGAAGGGCTGTCAAGGGACCTGAAAATCAGTGCAGCTGTTTGGAGTTTGAAATTCACCCGAGAAGAATCTGTGCCTTTCTAGAAAAGATGGGTTCACCAGGTGTAAGAGAGTCAGAACTGGTGGCATGGAGAAAGCTGTCACCAGCAAGCTCGTGCTGGGAATGTGGGGTTTTGGTCCTTGCTCTGCACTTTGCTGCTGTGATGGTGTGGCTTTGTAAGTCTCCTTGCACACGTGGCTAAACATGAGTTGTATTATCAGCTCCTTTTTTGTATCGCTGTGCACTACAATGCCTGAATGAAAATGTATTTCTGCACCTACCTTTGAAGTAGATACCTTTGATCTTTGGAAATGCGGAGGCAGTGGAGGTAACAGGAGTGTAATTATGCAACACTGAATAACCCTGGGACAACGAAGCTAAAACTGCAGCTCTCACAGAAAAGTTCCTGCTCTTTGTAATATCTACAGTGGTCAGGGTCTCTGCATTTCATCTCAGGGGAAAGGCTGAACCTCCAGTGCCTGCAGTATATAGCTCAGACAAAAATTCTGTTTTTCAATATGTTGACATAACATCTGTCTTTTTTCTACAAGTATTATTTTTTGATGTGCATGAAAGCAAAAAACTACATACCCTTGGTTTGATAAGTAGAGTACCTTGCATTTGCAACATTCCTTGCAACAAGTTGTCATTATATCTTCTGTCAGTCTATAATGACATCTGCTGTAGGAGTCCTAAGCCTAGATTTGGGATATGGACAATGTTCCTCCACTACAGTGCTTCAAAAGTGCCTTGTTTTTCTGCCTTGCTCCTCAGGGAAGTCAAAAGCAGCAATGTTAGGACAACTCTTTGCTTTGAAAATTGCCTTTTATCCAGAGTCCATGAATGGCTGGATGCTCTCCAGCATAATCTAAAGAGGTGTTTGGTGAAACAAGGCGGGTCTTTGTAACTTAAACTGTTTTCAGCTTCCTAATCCTCCATCTCTTTCCTTTAGGTTCACAACAGAAACCTGCTGTCCCTCGACTTTGATCGTGTGACAAGGACAGAGAAAATCTATGATGACCACCGCAAGTTCACACTCCGCATCCTCTACGACCAGGCAGGGAGACCCAGTCTCTGGTCACCCAGCAGCAGACTGAATGGGGTCAATGTCACCTATTCCCCAGGAGGACACATTGCAGGGATTCAGAGGGGCACGATGTCAGAAAGGATGGAGTACGATCAGTCTGGCAGAATTACATCCAGGATCTTTGCCGATGGCAAATCGTGGAGTTACACTTACTTGGAGAAGGTAAGAATCCTCTAATCGCTCGGAGATGGTGCATTTGGTGCCAATGGGATTTACTCCTTTGACGTCAGTACAGTCCTTACAGTCCAGTACTCCTGCCTACACGAAGGTGCATACAGCAACTTTGATGCCAGACCACCAAAGAGCAGCTGAAAAGAGCCTGAGAAGTTTCTCCCCAGTTACACTAAGAGCATGTCTTGATGCTGCGAAGCTTTGGTATTTGATTTTTTAAGCGCAGCACTCCTTTGCTGAGCCAGCTGCAATATACAGTATCTTCAGATAAAGTCAGAGGAGTGAACAGTAGGAATTTCCACTAGGATTTGCCATGTGAAAATAACCCATACAGTCTGACATCCTGCCTTCTTCGAGCGTTCCTGCTTTGTAGGAAGTACGTGTAATTAAAAAGTGTGAGGCATGAATCCAGCCAGACTGCTGTAGCACACTTTCTGCGGTCTGCGCTCTGTAGATTGGCACGGAACTTAAATTCTTCTGGGTTATTACCATTCCTCCTTACACTACCCAGTGTCCTGTAGATCCATATGCTGCATACCTGGGGGTGGATTTTATGTTATTCCTGAGTTTTGCGTGGAGCCAATCTCTACAGCAGCTTAAGGAAACTACAGCCACATTTCTTTTAAAAGGCAAAGGTATTGACTTGCTACTTGTATTATACAATCTGGGTGGATTGCTTGTTATATGCAAAAATAGATAAATAAATAAGTAAATCACAGAACAAATGCACACACAAGCAGGAGTCCGCAGTAAGAGACTAATGGAGACACAGTTAATTAGTTGGAAGGTGTCCATCGTAGCTTAACCCCAGCCGGTAACAGCACCACACAGCCACTCGCTCTCCTCTACGTTCCCAGTGGGATAGGGAAGAGAATGGGAAAAAACCTCATGGGTTGAGATAAAGAAAATTTAACAGGATAGTAAAGGAGGATAATAACAATACAAAAGAAACAGTAATGCACAAATGGAGTTGCTCACCACCTGTGGTAAACAACCAGATGCCCAGTCTGTTTCTAAGGAGCGATCCTGCCTCCCAGCTAGCTTCCCCAGTTACATACAGAGCATGGTGTTATGTATTGGGAATATCCCTCTGGCCAGCCTGGGTCGGCTGTCCTGGCTGTGCTCTCCCATCTTCTTGTGCACCTGGCAGGGCATGAGAAGCTGAAAGGTCCTTGACATGGTGTAAACATTACAACTACCTAGCAAAAATGAAAAAACATCACTGTGTTATCAGTATTATACTAAATCCAAAACACAGCTCTATACCAGCTGCTAGAAAGAAAATAACTTTGTCCCAGCCAAAACCAGGACAGTGTTGGGGAGTACTTTTTCAAGCATCATTTAAGTCACTCTACCAATCTTATTTATTTAGTCTGTAAATGCCACTGGCACGGGGAATTTGGGTGGAGGCAGCTAGCTACAGGGTATTGATCTGAACAGCTGAGCATTCTGAACTTAGACCTTCCTCACTGCACTAACGGCTTCTTCATCTGACCCACTCCGACTTGGGGATACTCGACGTGCCATGCGGCTGCCTACCTCTCAGCCTTTAACTCTGTGGGTCCAAAGATTTACCTCATTTGCCCTGTTCTTTGGATTGGAGGATCTTGCAGGATTTATGAGAGTTGAGTATGATTTTGCCTGAAAAACAGGAATATAATCTATACTTTTCTTCTTCCTGTCCAGTCCATGGTGCTGCTCCTCCACAGCCAGAGACAGTACATCTTTGAGTTTGATAAGAATGACCGGTTGTCATCGGTGACCATGCCCAACGTTGCCCGTCAGACTTTAGAAACCATTCGTTCCATTGGTTACTACAGGAACATCTACCGGCCACCAGAAGGCAACGCCTCGGTAATTCAAGATTTCACAGAGGATGAGCAGCTCCTCCACACTTTGTACTTGGGAACAGGGAGACGTGTCATCTACAAGTATGGAAAGTTGTCCAAATTAGCCGAAATGCTCTACGACACCACAAAGATCAGTTTCACCTACGACGAAACCGCTGGCATGCTGAAGACAATAAATTTGCAGAATGAAGGGTTCACATGTACGATCAGATACAGACAGATAGGACCCCTCATTGATCGACAGATTTTCCGCTTCACTGAGGAAGGCATGGTGAATGCACGCTTTGACTATAATTACGACAACAGCTTTCGGGTGACCAGCATGCAAGCAGTCATCAACGAGACACCTCTACCCATTGATCTCTACAGGTACGATGATGTGTCAGGCAAAACTGAGCAATTTGGTAAATTTGGAGTCATTTACTACGACATCAACCAGATTATCACCACTGCTGTCATGACCCACACTAAACATTTTGATGCCTATGGCAGGATGAAGGAGGTCCAGTATGAGATATTCCGGTCGCTAATGTACTGGATGACTGTGCAGTATGACAACATGGGGAGAGTGGTTAAGAAAGAGCTGAAGGTTGGCCCTTATGCAAACACAACTAGGTACTCATACGAGTATGACGCTGATGGCCAGTTGCAGACAGTGTCGATCAATGACAAACCACTCTGGCGTTACAGCTACGACCTAAACGGAAACCTCCATTTGTTGAGTCCGGGGAACAGTGCCCGCCTTACACCGCTCAGGTATGACCTCAGGGATAGGATTACTAGACTGGGGGATGTGCAGTACAAAATGGATGAAGATGGCTTCCTGAAGCAAAGAGGCAATGATGTTTTTGAGTACAATTCAGCTGGCCTGCTCATCAAAGCCTACAATAAAGCTAGCGGGTGGAGTGTGAAATACCGCTATGATGGCCTAGGAAGGAGAGTCTCTAGCAAAACGAGCCATGGCCATCACTTGCAGTTCTTCTATGCAGACCTCACCAACCCAACCAAGGTCACCCACTTGTACAACCACTCGAGCTCCGAGATCACCTCCCTCTACTATGACCTCCAAGGCCACCTCTTTGCAATGGAGCTCAGCAGCGGTGATGAATTCTACATAGCCTGCGACAACATTGGCACTCCCTTGGCTGTCTTCAGTGGGACTGGCTTAATGATTAAGCAGATACTATACACAGCATATGGGGAGATATATATGGACACCAATCCCAACTTTCAGATCATCATCGGCTACCACGGAGGACTGTATGACCCCCTCACAAAGCTTATCCACATGGGACGAAGAGACTATGATGTGCTAGCGGGTCGGTGGACAAGTCCAGACCATGATATGTGGAAGCATCTGAGTAGCAATAACATAATGCCTTTCAACCTGTACATGTTCAAAAACAACAATCCCATCAGCAACTCTCAGGATATCAAATGTTACATGACAGGTAAGGCATTTATATTAATTAACATATTCACAAGCTTGCCATCAGTGAATAGGTTTCTTCTCTCTCGGTATCCTGGTCATCATGAGGTTTTCCGGTGTTTTATATAACGGATACAAGCTTTTCTTTGCCAGTTGACCTCTGTGTGCAGGGCATGTTTAATTCATTAGCATAGATGGAGATTGTAATTCCCAAACCTGTTTCCTTTTCTCTTTCTTGGTGTTTATTCTCTTTATTTTGCTTCCAGTTTTTTGTTCCCTCAGATATCCCAAGTTTAGCTACTAATTCATGTCCTGATAACCTTTCTCTCTGTAGAGGGGCAGCTCTGTTTACAGAATTTTGCAGAGAGATTTACTTCCAACTAAACAAATGACATGCAAATTTGGTCTAGCAGAATGGCAACAGCAACTTAAACCTGTTATTACAGTCAGACATCTCAGAGCACGCCGCAGTAACCATGTAGTTCAAAGTTAATCTGCCCCACAGAATTAACAGTTTCTACTAAAAGTCAATAAAAGCAGGTGCGTTAGACTTAAAGGCCAGATTTTAGGGCACACCTACCCCACAGCTTGACATAACCTCTGAGCTGCTTCCCCTGGGACTCTGTAAAATGGCAATAACATGAGCTCTATGTGTGTTTTTTATACAGAAAATCATTGGGTAGGTTAAATGTCCTCCCTATATTCATACTTTGCGCAACGCTGGTAGCAAAGTTCGAGGGGACTGTTTTGCTGGAACTCTTTTCCCATTGGAAAGCCAGGTGACAGAATCACAAATCAAATGTAGGCATTTCTTAAGGAGATATAATTTATTTTAAAATTCTCCTGCTCAGTCTTCACAACTTTCCCATATGCAATAATATTTGCATCCCCCTAAGTTATGAGATTGGCTTAATAGCAAAAAAAATGTTATAAAATAAAAATCTTGCGTTGTTCTATTCCGCTTGTTTTTCTAGCCTGTAGGATTCATGCGTTCAGGTTCTTCTGCAATAATCATAAGGATTAGATTGTAATTTTTTTTAATGAAAAGCTGTTTCCTCCAGAGCTGAGAAGATGATGCCATGAAGGTAGTAAAATGTGCCAAAAGATCCAGGCTAAGATCCTGCGCGTTGGCTTTACTCTGATAATTAAGGTTGGCAGGGAATAATTTGAGATAACTTTTCCTATCAGAAAATGCTCATTTGTCAAAACTGAATTTGTTTATGGGAGAGGGTTGAGCTTGAGAGATTTCTCAGCAGAAATGTTGTAAACAGCTCTCAAAATTGTCTAAATGACAAATTCCAAAATAGCCTGGAAGAAGAATTCCTTTTTGGTTTACAACCTTTTCAAGTTAACTGTAAACTAATGATTGAAAACTGGAAAAGAAAAATTAAAGAGTCAAAACCAAAATGAGAGATCTTCACTTGAAATTGTTTTCTTGAACTGATCTAGTTTTTGAACAGCAGCTTTGTGACATATCAACAGATTTTTATTTTCCTGATCAAGTTAACACAGGACAAAATTTCCAACCCTGTCTTGGAACAGGTGAGCAGCTTCCCACCCAGCCCTGATGAGAACATCAAGATCTCCAAATCTGATACTTTAATATTTTATATGCCCCAAATAACTTTTCCCACCTTAAAAGTTCTATTTTTATTCTTTCAAGAATACAGAGCCCAAGTACATTTTTTAAGTTTCTCCTCTCACAGTGCACGGAAGAAACAGGTCGTGTAACGGGATAAGTGCCGTGATGCTAAGCTGCTGCTCTGGCATTTCTTTCTGCTGAAGCTTTCTGGCACCTCATGAACAGGACCAGCAATCATAGAGTCATAGAATGGTTTGGGTTGGAAGGGACCTCAAAGATCATCTAGTTCCAACCCAATGACAGTGTCCTTGTCATCACAACCAAATCTGCCCAGATTGGGGCACCACAGGGAACCCCTCTCTGTCCCTCTGTCCCCAGCTGGGACCAGCCGTCCTTAGGGGATCTCAGCACCCAGGACACAGGCAGATGACACACGCTTTGGTCTCCAATGATGAGGTTTCTGAGTTCGTGGGTATGAATCAGAGACATGCGGAGGGGAGAGCAGGAGAAGCAGGTATTTACGTTTCGAGAGGCCCATTGTTAAACATGAATATTTCAGCGATTGTACACTTCATGTCGCAGAGCTTTGCTGCCAGCTTCAGCAATCCTGATGGATTGAACTGACATTTCCATTACATGTGTCTGCATTAAGCACTCTTTTTCTTTGCCCTCAAATGAATTTACTGTGAAATGTGTTGGCAGGGTTACTGTAGCTGAAAAAAACCTCTGTGATGTGAAATGTACTTTTCTGTCAAAAAAGTTGTCACTGCCTCTTGGCAAATTAATATTTTCCCCTCTGTTTTCTCAGCTCCACACCTTCCTCCCATGTTTTTTTGTGGGTTTGGGGGGTTTTTGTTGTTGTTATCGTTCTGGGTATTCCAACATCTCTTCCCAATAAGAACAAACTCCTGTTTGCAGATGTTTTACAAGTCAGTTTTCTGAGAAGTAGCAAAAAAGGCCTGTCTTGAATCTTTCCAGGCATGTTACATATTTTTCTGATGTCCAGCATCCCTTCTCTGTATCCTTTTTAACATTTGTGAAGCGCTTGGGAAATGGTTCTTGCACCAATGCCAACCTTCACTGTTTTACTTTGTTCTCCTGACCACCTGGACCACAATATGTACATCAAAGGTCTTCACTTCACATGAGAAGGATTTGGAAGCAGGCTGGCTTAGCACGAAGCAAAAAAAAAAAGTCAAATGAGCCTTTTAATTTCTTTCCCTCCCTCCAACTTCTCTCTTTCAAAGACACTCCAAAAACAATCTGTACATTGAGTGAACAGAAGTGTTTTTATTACAGACATCCTCCCCCTTCCACATGGATTGTCGCAAGGGCTTTTTGGACATCTGCCCAATCTCAACATTTTGGCCTGTAAGAAAACAAGCAACAGATAGTGTGTTTGTTTGGCTCCTGGCTCTCCAGTCATCTGAAAGTGCTTTATTTGCCTCTTGCATCCGTAATTTCTTTTCCAACCAGCTCTTCAAAACACTCATTTAGTCTGGGGAACAGAGAAAAAATATTCAGAGATGCATATTTGGTTATTTAAATTGATCTCTTCTTCAGATTGCTTCAGCAACATTTATTGAGTTTAGCAAAATGAAAATCAAGCCCCTTGCACATCCAGCTTGAATAACCAACACAATCCTGCTTACATGCAAACCAGTTGAGACCCCTGGGAGCTCATATTAGTTAAGCTTTACCTTCATACCTTTCTTTTTTCTTGCAATTGCTGCTTGTGTGCCGAGAGCACACCATATTGCTTGAGGACTGTAGCAGGTGTGTCCTTCTGTAGAGTTCAGTGAAGGCAGACAAGGTGAGAACATCAAATGCTCTCAAGCTAGGAGAGGAAGCGATGATGATCCCAAGCAGATCTAGGCGTTGGCCAGCCTCACCATTGTTTCCTCCAGCAGATTAACATTCAGCTGCTGTTCCTAATAGCTGTGCAATTAAAATCAGGAGAGACTCTGCAGTCTGTACTCTCAAGTGAATGCAAGAATGATGTCCCAAGTGGCTGGGGTTTCCATCATGTCCCCTTTAGTGCCAGTGGTCACCCTTTTGCATAGGGCAATAGTTTATAGCTTGTAGCCAGAGGTTTTCTCACCATCCATGGACTTCTAAGGGGTTTGGGAAAGGTACCCAAGCAAAGCCATCTTGTATCTGCATGCTTATTTGCATTACAATGTCCCTGGCAGGTAATGTGGAGGCTGATTTTAAATGTCACTATAAAAGATGACATATGTTTTTGCAGTGGTTTAACACTCAGACTACACCTTTTTATGAACAATGCCAAGGCACTGCGGACTGAGGTGGAAGTGCAATGGAAAAATCAGAGGATATGTCCAGAGTCTTTTCCATGAGCACCTGCCAAATGACTGTGCTGATCGTCCTGGACATCCTGGTATTCTGGCTCACATAGCTCTAAATTTAGTCTTCAGTTTGCAGACCTTTTGACAGCCCTCAGGAAGAGAAACTGTGGCTGAGATGTTCAGAGCTGACTGTGGGACTGGAAAACACCTCCTATTTGGCTGGAGCTTCTCAGCCTCCATTAGTGTGTTGTTGTTCCTGTGCTTCTCCTATGTCACCCTATAGCAGTACCTGGTGCGGACACCGAGTTGGCTTTAGTGTGAGACATTTGGTCACTGCCAAAGCTTCTGTGTCAGAGCTGGAAAAGTGCAGAATTGGACTGGTTGGAGGTGGAAAGCCCAGCTTTGGCACACGGTTCTTTCAAGGACCATTAAGATTTGTGCTCTTCACGTGAAGTAGACACTCATCATTTTGGCCAGACTGCTACAGTGCTAGGCACCATAGGGTCTCCTCTGTGCTGTTCTCCTGAGCAACTCTGCTTGAGAAATCTGATTTATGCTTCTCTTCCATTCCAGATGTCAACAGTTGGCTGCTCACTTTTGGGTTCCAGCTACACAACGTCATCCCCGGCTACCCCAAACCAGACATGGATGCAATGGAGCCATCCTATGAGCTAATCCACACACAGATGAAAACCCAAGAATGGGACAACAGCAAGGTGATCCATGAAACTCCATACTGTATCTCATACCCTTCTCAGCATACTATCCAGTTGCAATCTTTATTTAAAAACCCTCTATCAGCCCATTCTTCCAGGTATCCTGGGAGTTTAAGAGTGAGCCAGTCCCCATTACAGTGATGAAATTGGACTGAATAATCACATCCTTACTTCCATGGTGCCTTTTCCTGTGATGTTTTCTGGTGGTTGCTCCATGAAATGGTGTATTACTGTTTCTTTCCCCTGCAAAAGGCTGTGTTACAACGTATTGCAGGCTCAGTTCAAGGCCTTTGTACCAAGGATTCCTGGAAACAAAGGAAAAAAAGCAAATCTTGATACAGAATCATTTTCTAAATTTTTTTTATATATAGAAACTTACTCAGTCTGGTTTAAAATGTCTTAAACAACAAGTCCCAGCACTTCCCTAGGAAACTGTTCTGCATTGCAGTGGGTCTCACCAGAAAGAAGTTTTAGCTGAGAGTTAACTTTCATTTTATCTGGCTGGGTTCAATCCCAAGTCACCGTGTCCTGCTTTTAAAGACAGGTCTGCATCACAAGCCATTTTGGTTGACACCGGCACAAAATTCAATGATGAAGTTGGCAAGTAAAAAGCTTTTACAGCCCAACCGTCTCCCCCTCTCTTCCGGTTGGGAATTATTCAGCTGAAAGATGGAGGCAGCGCTGTTGAAGGCTAGCACACTGGGTCAGGATCTGAGAGCCCTGGGTTCCTCCCAGCCCTACCGCTTATCGGTTGCATGACCTTGAAAAAGTCATTTACCTCTCAGGATGCTCTTTCATCTCCTAACCCGATTTTATTCTGGAGTTACTTTCATCTGTTTAGTCCGAATCCTCTTTAGTCTGAATTCCTGCTTGCTGTTGCTGTGTATTTGACCGTGGTGAGGCACCATGTGTTTGTGGAGATCAGGATATGCTCTTAACGTTTCTGCTAATAAAATGATAACAGGAGGAAGCGGAATTGATCCCAGCTGCCCTCCTAGCCTCTTTATCTGTGAGTTCACTGAGATCTCTCCTGCAGCAGATTCTTAAGGTCCTGTGCACATATTAAACCAGGAGGTAAAATACGGTGGCACGTTTCCCCAGCCGCAAAAGATATCGCCCAGAGGTATGAACAAGATACAGTGGATTAATAAAATAGTCATGTGTCAGCCCATCCTTGGTACACAGCTTCATAGCTATGGTGAAAACAAGGTAAAATGTACCAGCTTCAACTCCAACAGGAGATTTATATTAAGACATATCACTGTAGCAGAGAGGGACCAAAAGAACTCTGCCTTTCGCTACCGTGGCTGAGTTGATGCTTGAAAACCTTTATGCCACAGTCGCTCCGTTGTGTTTTGGAGCTCAAAGACTCCTTTAGTGTTTCTCTCTTCCTTGGATTAAACAGTAAGATGCTAATAGAGATGATTTCAGTAATGAGAAATAGCCTCAGGATTTTTCCCCCTCTCTGATGTGACACAGTCTCCCCAGGCAAAGCTGTACAGGAGAAGGCAGACGGGGAGGGCTCATTTAGTGACCTCACAAAACGTTGTCTCCAAATTGTTGCGTGCAGTAAATAATAACTCTCACAGAGCCACAACTGAAATTACTATTATTAGTGATGTTATTATGATTATTACATCATTAGTTCATTATTATTAGGCTTGTCAAATAGCCAAGTGACTTCAGTGACAGCCTGAGATGAAGACTGACACTTGCTCGTACGGGAACTGGAAATAAAACCGAGGAGCCCTCCCTTCCATCCACCCGTTTAGGTGAATCTGCCTGAATGAGCAATAAGAAGGGAAGAAAATCTCCATGTCCCCTTCAGGGTTTTAAAGCAAGAAGCTGCAGTGAGGATTGTGCAGGGATCTGCTTGGTAAAAGAGGGTTTTATGCAGCCACTGTGTTTCCAGATGAGTCACTTCACACTCAAGTGTTGGAAGTGGAATTTAACCATCCGGTTGTTCCGTATTCTTCCCCCGTGTTATGACAGCAACAAAACATGAGCATTTTTATTTTAGTCTAGAATGGCAGGGTCATGCTGTGATAGCGAGTGCCTCTCAAATGCTACAGAGCAGGATTCCCTTCTTTTCTGTCACATCCAACATATTGTAGGCATAGATTTGCATAAAAATAAATTCATTCACATATGATACCTGAACACGTGATCCATTTTCTCCTGAGCCTGTCCATGTATCCACCACTGACGTTTCCCATGTCGTTCCGTTCACTCCCAGCCCTTCCAGCCACACGTAGGTGCTCCCAGACACCATCCAGCCCTCCTTCCCACTGGTTGTCTATTTATTGACAAAGCATGTGGAAGAAAATAGAAGCTTCTGAAAGTTTCACCATAGCAAATGACAAAATCGAACAAAGTTAAATGGAAGCACAGGAAATATTTTCAGATAGCAAGATTGATCAAACTGTGAAATGATCGTCCAGAGCATATGGAGGGAGCTCTAGATCTTCTGTCCTTTAAAAGTAGCCTGGACAAGGCGCTGGACAACGCCCATCCTGCTTGCAGTCCAGGGCTATTCACTGAACGATGTACCACAGCTTTCTCATCTCCGTGTCTTCCAGTACCTGGTTTCTCTGGGTCACATACCTCCTGGTGATAGACCAAAGTAAATTTGAGTTACTCCGCTGGCTTCACTGATCAAAGCTGTGGCCCAGCAGATTGGGTCAGTTCTTTTATCGGAGAGGAATGAATAACAGGAGCGCAACAGCAAAGCAACTAACTCCACATAAGTGGCTGCTTTACATCTCTTCAGAGTGCATAACCAGAGGGCCCTAGCATCTCCTTCCAAAACATTGTTGGTACTTGCCTGGCAGGGCTGGAAGATGGGAGAGAGAATTCTGACTTTGAGCATCCACCAGCTCAGAAACAGCCATCATGTCATAAACCTGGCACCAACCCCCCGCAGCTCTGGAGTGACATTTAAAACCCAATACTCTGTTGTGCAGCGCTTCCCCCCGCCCTCCTCCCCGTGACCGTGAGGCTGTCACTAAATTGTTTGTTGAACAAGTTCAGTGTTATTGGCCACCAGGGGACTCCGGGTGACCTCTGGCATATTGTGGAGCTGCTGCACCTGAATCTAATTTCTCTTCTTTTATTTATTTTTTTTTCCCTTCCCTTTTGTCGTGTTGAACTGTCAGGTAATTGCTGGAGCCAGAACAACTCTATTTGCAGGGAGGGGTGTTTTGGAGTCAGTGCCTATAGCGTTAACTACACCGTATTATTACCTACCCTTCTCTCCATCCCGTGAGCACCGTGCCTCCAGGAACGGTGCTGTTTGCTGCTGCGCCCATTACAGGCTGTGCTGGAGGAGCAGCTTTTGGTGTCCCTTTTGAAGCGGCATTTTGGAGGCAAGGGATGCTCAGCCAGGGAGTGAGCTGTAGGGCTGCGCTTTCTGGCAGAGCTTCTCCCAAGGACAATCTGTTTGAGGGACTGGCTCTGCCAATGTTCATCATTCAGGGAGGGCATCCTCACATTGATGGTGCTTTATCCTGGGCTTGGGCCATCATGCTGTCTGCACGTCTGTCCATCAGCCCCTAGCTACGTTTTGTAAAAGTAGTGGCCAGTTTCCACTGGATCTGATGCAGGGAAAGGAATTGAAGTCTCAAAGACATTGATCTCTTGAAGCTTTATGAAAACAGATGAGCAAGAGAAGGAGGCAAATCCCCTTATCTCCCCACAGATGGAAATCCGCTTGATGAGCTCACCCTCGTTATCCCCCTGCAGCTGCATACACTGGCGGAGTGGAGGAGAGACCTGTCCTCTACGTCCAAGAGTTAGCGCTTGCGTTTCGCTCATTGCCAACTGATCAGCACCTACAGCGCTGGCCTCGCTGGCCAGCCGCCCACCTCCGTTGTCCCACTGCATTTGCGGTTGGCAGGTTGCTGAGCAGGCACATTGCCAGCCAGTGCTGGTGGGTAGGGGCCTAATGGGCTGTGGTGGTTGAGGGGCTCCTCCTGCACCTCCACCATGGGGGAGTTGGTGGGTGTCCCGATCCGATGTCAGGGAGGTTTCGATAAGATCCCAAGAGACGAGATTAAGACACAAATGAGGTCAAATGCCGTATACCAAGACAGCTTTTATTACAAAAGTAAAAAGGAAAATAAGAGAATAGTAGCAATAGGACAGACTAGAATAAAAAGGCAGAAATTAAGCAGGCATTTGGAATAGAGCTGCAAGAATAGTCACCACCATAGTCCACAGCATCCTGTGGGCAAAGGCACAGGTCCACAGCATCTCGTGGGTGAAGGTGCTGGTCCACAGCCTCTCAGGGGTCCAAATGTCTTGGTGTTCGGTGGTGGGCAAAGGCACACCGTGGGCTCTTCATCTTTAGTTCTTACACCTTTCAGAGTGTTGAGTCATTGCAGGCGCACAGTGGAACCAGTCGAACATGCACCTGGTCATGCACTGATCACGTGCAGACTGTACCCATGTGTAGGCCCCACTATCAGTGTGGGGGTCATTTCAGTCAGTAGCCTCCACAGGTAGCACCCACAGGTACAGCAACAGGATGAATGACCTCAGGGTCTTCCTGGGTGTTGCCTGGAAGACTGCACATTACCAAGCTCATTACCATGATAAGCTCTGTTACCATGATAAGGCATATCTCAGGTCTTGTCCATTGTTGTCGCTCCTCCACACATCCTGGTTGGCAACCAAGCCAGTTGTGGCCAATCCTTGAGGCAAAGATCACTTTAAGTCCCTTACAGTGAGAGACATCCGAATGGAGACTCTTCTTCAGATGATGGCCAGGTGGAATGGAGGGAAGAGGCTGACTTCTGAAGAATGGTTTTGTTAACAGAGAGCCAGGGGGGTAAATAAGAAGGAGTTAATGAATATTTCAGAGAAATCATAACTTCCAAGCCTTTTGGAAGAAAAGGCTTTCTGTGTTGTAAGCCATATGGTGGTAAGAGAAACACCTAGCTGTGTATAATGGCACAAGGATACAGAGAAACTTGGAAACATGTTCACGTATTTCACATCTTGGATCCTTGATGGGAAATTAAAGCTTTCAGTCTCACACTGGAAGGCGGTATTTAAAAACAACAGATGATAGTATCTGGCTATGGTATTTCGAATCCTCAAGAGGTGCCGGCAAAATGCAAGAGGCTATTCAGAGATCTGTGTAATGTACTGTTCCCTTGAGTTCTGTGCAGCAGCGAACAAATGATGAAGGTCGTTCTCTTCTCTCCAATGGGTTGTTACTAGATAAAGTGAAATGTCACCTAAGGACATCTGATTAAAAAAGACTGTGAGGAAAAACAAACCCAGAATATTTGTCACTCACGTCTAGCAACAAATATTGAAATAAGTATGAATTCCCTTCTTTCTGCCATAAAGCGGGTTTTGTAGATACCTTGGTTTACTGTTGCTAAAAGCAGCAGCATTTTTTAGAGAATACCACATGCCACTGCAGCCTTGCATGGAAATTTTCTGTTTCTCTTCCTTGCCAGTTCATTAAAATGAGTTCTAAGATGAAACAGAAATGGTAATTTCAAAGGCAGGCATACACTGCCTCTTTGAACTACATATAATCTGTTTGCCTCCACCCCCTTTATATTCAGAGCAGAGCATACAAGCTAGTGCACTCTGGTTTGCCTGAATTCGTTGGAGTTTTTTTCTTCTGTTGGATGTGTTTGCTTTTCTTTTAAAAAGTGCTGTTCCCAAATACACTCTTTTATCAAAGAAATTCACTCAAAAAGTTATTTCAAAGTCATCCTGGGCTTATTTTCAAGATAACAGAGATGAATTTAGTTATTCTAATAGTTAAGTGATGATGATGTTCAGCATTACAGCATTGCACGTGCCTGATCTCCTGCTTCCCTGTGTGACAAAAGATGGGGAGAGCCCTGTAACCAGTCCCCAGTGGAAGACCCGTTGAATGTGATTTTTTTTCTTGATTAAGACACCTAAATTTAGGTCTCTGCCTGTGAACTTGGTATTCAAGCTTCCACTGTAGGCAGCAGAGGTCTATGATGAACTTGGTTCCTAGTGCCATTTGAGATGTTTTAGAGCTTCATGGACTTCTTCATGTCTACAGCATCGATTACCTGCACCCTTCTGAAGCAACAACTGGTGGCCCAGCAGGCTCCCTGTAGTGCTGGAAATTATGTTAGACATCACCTGTGTGAGTGATTCATCAGTGGAGCCCAAAGGCCAGTTCAGATAACCAGCTGTTAGGGGCTAGGATTGCATTCAAGAGTAAGACCTGTAGATGTAGGTGTCTCCATGTGTGCTAGGTGTGTGCAACCACTGTAGTCTGTCAACATCTGGTTCACACAGTCAGTGGAGCTCACTGAAAGAGCTGACCACCTGCTGTGCATTAACTTTAGACCAAGATGAATCACACTCTGGTCTCCATTGACTGTGCAAAGTAAGGGCTCAATTCATTCATGGCCTCCAGGTGCTAGTGCAGGAAGGCAAATATCTCCCAGAGCTGCTTCTGTTTCTCACAGCCCTGTGTGGATGCTGCAGGCACCCTTGGGTGTCTCAGATCACACTAGACATCCATGTAATGGTGTATGGACAACCAAAACCATCTTGAAGTCAACACTAACTACAGTATCCTTGAGAAGTGGGTGCACAGAAGGCTGGGATGGCCACAGATTGACAGGTTTCTTTGACAGCGAAGGCTGTTCCAGCCCCCAACTTCACAAACTTCCCACCTCTAAGCAGGCACATGACCGGAGCTCAAGATTTTCCCAGTCATGTGTCTTTGGTCACCCATTTAATCTCTGATTTAACGACCAGGAATAGTACCAGTATGAGTCCCACAGTTGCACATGCAACACAAGAAATGCTTTCCCAGGGCAGAGGAGGAGATGTGGTGGATGAAGGCCTGGTGTCCTATGTGGGTGCCCTTAGGCAGGAAGTGACAGTGATGTTGCTGTTAGATCATGTGTAACCTTTAAACCTCCGAGTTCTGACATTAGTGGGGTGGGTGCTGCTTACTTTCTTTCTGAATGGCATCCAGATGAACAACGGAGCTGTGGAAGTTGTATGACTTCATATAATATCACAAAGGCAGTATGTAACTAGATCATGGAAAGATCCAGTATTATCGAGTCATAAATTGAAAAAACAAAAAACAACAACAAAAAAAAGACTATAAAGATTGGGTTTTCCTTTTATATTGGGCAATTACTCATCTGCACTTCAAAGCTATGGAGAATTTGAGCATAAAATGGAAAATTGAAAATCCCCTGAGACCAGAATGTCCCAGCTGGGCTCTGGAGCTTGAGGAAGGTAGATCCTGGCCCAGCTGCTGGCTGTGATACCTGTTACATCACAGCATGTGCCAGCCAGGCTACAGTCCTTCCTGAATTAATGGCAAACCCGTGGACACCATCCATCCTTACACTTTGCTGTACAACTGTTTTCCTCACAAGGCTCCCTAACCCTCTCTACAGCTAAGTAAAAGGAGTCCAAGACCAATCCCTGGCCCTGAGGCTAGGTAGAAGTGACCTGGAGTGATTCTGTGGAGGGTTAGGAAACATACCTTGGAGAAAGCAGTTGGAGGAGTGAGTCCAAAATCAAACCAGGAGTTAAATTAAAAGTTATCCAGTGTGAATGATAAGAGGTGCAATACAATGTCTCGCTTTCTTTAGCAGTATTTACTTTTAAAATTTTATAAAATTATATTATTTTATGTTTAACAGTATAAACATATGGTTATAAACCATATGTCCTGCTTGTCCAAAGCACAGTAGATTGTCATATCACAGTGTCTATCTTGCAGCATCAGCAGGTTTTCAGAGCTCGTTGCAAACTCACTTTTCATTTGGGATCAGAAGAAAAGACAAGGAAGTGGTGTCCAGGTCCACTGATGTGTTGGGGCAACCTAATTTGGCGGCACTTGCAGGGGATCTATACCTAATAATTTACTCAGAATTGAAAAGGCAATACAGTTCCTGCAGCTCATCACGAGTCAGGTGATGAAGACAAAATAGAAGGGGAATGGGTGAGATTTCTGATAGGCAGTAGAGGTCTATAATGAACTTGGTTGCTAGTGCCATTTGAGATGTTTTAGAGTTCTCGCATGCCCAGTGCTGTCTGACCTCCCAAAGCTCCCTTCCCCAAGGTGATAACGATGGTGCAAGTAATTCCAGGGACTCCTTATCACTCAACTTCTGGTAAACGTGGTGATGTATATATAGATGGTGATGTATAAATGACCACAGGACATAGGAATGTAGCACAGAAGACCTGATTTACATTTTTGAGGGAAGAAGCTCAGACCAAACGGTGATTCAGCGCGAGTAATGAGAAATGCCTTTTCCCATCCCTTGGAAAAGTTACTGAGGCGAGTTGGGACAGCAGTGTGCCATTGGGGGGTGAGACCTCCTACAGTCAATCCATGAGAGATGTACCTGAGAAGAATACCTTCCCACTGAAACCTCCTTGAAGAGGAGCTAGCTAACCAAGGCTGTGCAATATACACTTATTTAGAATAGTGTTTCATGGAGCCTAGAAACTTAGTTGCTCTGTGTCCGTCATCAGTGACATCTACATTAATTATGTCCATTTTTTGCATAATTGAAGCACCTGTGCAGTTTGCAGGGGAGCTGGGTTTGGCTCCCTATTGATCTGTTAATTATATCACTCTCCAGGCTGTGCACAAGATCCCCCACAGACGGTGGAGAAGAGAACAAAAAGAGCTCCTCTTTCATAGGCGACTGGTTCCTGCTCCAACTGTTAGGCTGTTCATCAAAAAGGGATAAGTAGGAGCTACACCAGCCTTCTTGGCACTTTGAATAAGAGTCAGTCCTGGGTATTTTAATGCTTTGCAACCCAAAACATGCTCTTTAACCCGAGTACCTCCGTTGCCTTCTAGTTTCCTTCTCTATAGATCAAAACTGCTCATAACCTCTGAGTGACTTGCAATGCTAAATCCTTTATTTTATTTCTTTCATGCTTTGAGACCCTCCCCTGGAAACGGCCACCATGAAAATGAGGGTTTATTTCCCTTCCCTCACTATGTGACAAGCCTGAGTTGAGAGGTCTACACTGAAATGCCGGCATCGTCTGAATTGTCTCCTAGCACCCAGGGAAGGATGCGAGCCTTTAACTTGTGGATGGTTTAAGGCAATATCCTTCATGGATGTTAAATTTCCTCGAAATAATTGGAGTGCAGCAAACTTCTTTGTAGCCTATTTTTAATCCTGGATGTCATTATGTTATTGAACTGAGCCGTTGGCAGTGCCAGGAGAGTTTTGTCATAGCATCCTCTTGCTTTTGTGAAATTTGAGCCAATAATTGTTCGTGAACAGGGGTCTGTAAGAAGCCTGTGCTGCCATGAATTGATGAGAGCGTTTCCAAAGACATTTTGCAGTAATGATGAGCTGCTGACTCGCTGCGTGCTTGCTCCATTATATGCTAACAGCAAAAGTGACTTTGTGTTGTACCTGACTGTAAATGATCCAGGCTGTCGTCTTTCAGCAGTTTCCCTTCAGCGTAAGCCAAAACTCGAGCATCAGGTATGGGTGGCCTTAGCTCAGGGAGCCTGGCACATCGTAGAGGGTTTGCAGGAAATGGGAGTTGGATTTAAGGCTTTGCTTGAGCTGTGAACAACCTGCTTTGGCCAGGTTGATATGGGATATAGAGGAGTTATGGCCACTCTGAGAGTCATACCTGTGATGCAGGGCTTTTGAAGGTACTAAAAGGGGTTACAAAGTGATGTTAAAATAGAGGGAATTTTTACAAGTACTTCCACACTTTTTCATGGAACATCTGAAAGCATGTTATAAACCATCGTGGTCACAAGATGGACAATTTCTTATGTGCAGATGAAGAATAATGAAGCATAAAACAATTGCATGTCCAAACTAGACACTCACACTGCTGAGGCAAAAAAGTCCTTTTCTACCTCTACATCCTTCACGCTGTGAGATTAAATATGGTTCGGTTTATCGAAACAATGAGCATTAGGGGGAATAACCAGACAACACATCTTTTCCATTAAAAAAAATTAAAATCTGAAAAAAGGCGATAGGAGGGGAAAAAAAAGAGCTCCTCATTGATGTTTCCAGGATGTTCTGCTGGTCTCCAGCATGCTAAGGATGCCTTTGGGTCATGAGGCTTCTCTGTCTAACACATCTTTCTCTTCTTTCTCTCCCTGCTCAGTCAATTTTGGGGGTCCAGTGTGAAGTGCAGAAGCAGCTGAAGGCCTTTGTCACCCTTGAGCACTTCGAACGGATCTACAGCTCCAGCATCGCCGGGTGCTGGCAAGTCAAGAAGAACAAGAACTTTGCCTCCGGAGGATCTATCTTCGGCAAAGGCGTCAAGTTTGCCATGAAGGATGGGCGTGTGGCTACCGACATTATCAGTGTGGCCAACGAGGATGGACGGAGGATTGCGGCCATCTTGAACAACGCCCATTACCTGGAGAACTTGCACTTCACCATTGATGGGGTGGACACGCACTATTTCATTAAGCAAGGGCCGTCGGAGGGCGACCTGTCCATCTTGGGCCTCAGCGGCGGGCGGAGGACCCTGGAGAACGGCGTGAACGTGACAGTGTCCCAGATCAACACAGTGCTAAGTGGAAGGACTAGACGTTACACAGACATCCAGCTCCAGTACGGTGCGCTGTGTCTAAACACTCGCTACGGGACCACCTTGGACGAGGAGAAGGCCCGTGTCCTGGAGCTGGCCAGACAGCGAGCTGTCACCCAAGCTTGGTCCCGGGAACAGCAGAGACTGCGGGATGGGGAGGAGGGTATTCGCTCGTGGACAGAAGGGGAGAAGCAACAAGTGCTAAACACGGGCCGGGTACAGGGCTACGACGGCTATTTTGTGATCTCAGTGGAGCAGTACCCCGAACTCTCAGACAGCGCCAACAACATCCACTTCATGAGACAGAGCGAAATGGGCAGAAGGTGACAGAGAGGGTCGATGCGGTGACTTCTTGCCAAAGACAGCTACTCTTTTGTGGCCACTTACCTGACTGTGTTGTACTCAATCCTTTTTCTAAACTGAACAAGGCGGGGGGGGGAGGAAAATAGAAAGAGAAGGAATAATGCGGTTGCACTGTAACTCATGCAACATACTTTTTATTTTTTTTTCTCTTTAATTTGGCCTTCACGCGGTTTTTGCAATGAACAGAAGGTATATTTTGCCGTAGTGTGATCACAGTGAAATTTACTGTCTCTTGTCCTCTTTAATTATTTTTTTTCCCCCCTCCCTTTGTGAGGAATTTGAAGTGGGGAGTCGTCAACGTACGTCCTTAGGTGTGAAATGCGAAATGGGTGTCTGTGCTAACTTGTGTCATCCTAACCCTTTCTGATTTGGGGCAGGGACAGATAGCCTTCCACCCGAAACACGGGGAGCCCGCGGTGTGCCGGAGAGCTCTTCCCGGGAAGAAAGGAGATGGAAGACGACGCTGATTCCGATACTCCGAAAGTGACCGTCCGAATCATGTGCCTCAAAAGAGACCTTACAAGTAGTTTTCACGTTTCACTTGGGACATAAAGTGTTTTTTTGGGGGCTCCTGCTGAGCAGAAGTAGATTATAGAGGCAAAGGAGCTGATTATATTAACTTGCAAGATGATTCTCTTCCTTCCTGAACTGGAATAAAAAAAGAAAAAAAAAGCAGTCTTTTTTCATTACGAGAGTAGATACTTTTTGGTTTTTTTTGTGTGTGCGCAAATCCTGGTTTTAGTTAAACAACCTAGCAAAAGCCAAGAAAGGGACTCCTGCTCTATTGAGAAAAGCTAAAATAAATCCTCTCTCATACGTAGAGCTGTTCTATAGGTGGATTTAATGCACCCATGTTGTACATTTGCTAATGGCATAACTTCATTAAATGTATAGTGTTTCAGTACACGAGGCTACGTGTTTAACAGTCCACTGTGCTGTATCTGATAAAACCAGTTAATTATTAGGAAGCTGATTTGAATTTAAAAGTAGTTATAGTATCCCAGTGACATACCACTGAAAATTAGAGCAAGCCAAACCCTGCTTTTCCTGATTCTGGAGCTTGTATTTATTGGCTGGGAAATGCAGTTTTGAGTAGCATGCTGGCAAGTCGTTTATGACTATGGCAGATAAATGTCTCCCGGGGACTTTGGCAGCAGGGATTTTAAAATGTTTAATAAGTAGCAACAGCTTGTGCGTGGTGGGACAAGAAGGGGAATATTGGAAGCAACCCCTCTCGCTGTTTCTTACACGAGCTCGAATTAAACGGAGAGCCCAGTTGACTGTTAGCAGTGAAGGAGGGGGAGGTTGTATGGAAATGCCCACTACAGAGGGGACCAAGTGCTTTAATAAGAAACTGCTGACAAAGTTACTCGGCATGCTAATGTAATTTGTATTCACATAACCTCTGTGCTCTGGTATTTGCAAGAGTCCTTGAAATTCAAGGGAACAAGGAGATGAGCTTAGCATCCTCTTCCCTGCCTGAAACAGCGCTGCGGTAGCAAGGGCCGTGCCTGCGGGCAGAGGCGTTACCCCACCTCTCGCTGGAGCTCTGGCTGGAGATGGCCAACCCTGGTCCCAAACAGACGTCTCCATTCCACTGACACTGCACGTGTCCTGACCTAAGAGCTCCCACCACGTCTCTCTGAGAACATCTCAGTCCTGATTTTTTTTTATTCATTTCTTTTTTTAATTCCACTTTGATTTTTGCTTCCCGGTTCTGCAGAGAGAGAACCTGAGACGTGCAAATCCAGGCCGAGCTGTTTCCTTACTTGGAGCCCTACAATATACCTGTGTCCCCAGAGCCAGTCCTGCGCTCGTGCCACCACCACTGACATCCTCCAACACAGCCTGATATTTCTCTGCAGGCCCCAGCCCCCAAGATAAAGCAGGGGCGTATGTTGGGCACGCGCTCCTCCAGCAGCAAAACGCTGGCAGCCCCGGTGCTATTGCGGTTTCCCCGTAGATGCCGGCTGCCAGCTCCATCTGCCTCGCCTGTCTGTTCCCGGGTGCTTGCCAGGAGGAAGACGATGGGATGGTAATTCCCCCAACAGACTGTTCCTCCTCCAGTTCCCAGTCCCTGGTACCTTTGGCTGTGTGGCCGGAGTTTTGGCAACTGCAGAGCCCCAGGGCCGACTCACATTGGGGCCACTCACCAGCAGGATCCTGATTTTCTGGTGGTCCCTCCTGCTTGCAGGAGGGGTGACGATGCTGGTGCTGCACTCTGAACCACTCCTTGCAGCACGCAACCTTTATTACTTTGGCAGGAACGAATCACAGGCAGCTGGGCTAGAAAGGGTATGGGGCTCCGTCAGAACCGGCCAGGAGAAAACGTGTTGGCCGGGCCAGCTCTGGGTTTTGGCACGGGAGCAGTTGCTGCGGGCAGCTGGCTGCCAGGGATGGTTAAAAGGCTGTGGCGTTACTGCCTGTGTTCCTGGTATCAAACTCTTGGCAAGCCTCGGTTGCCCTGAGGATGCGCTGGTGGGGACTGGGGGCATTGTTAGCCAAACCAGCGTTGCCATCTCCTCGAAGGAGTCAGCACCTTCTTCCCAGGGCTACCCAGCTCCATGCTCCCTGCTCCCTGAGTCACACCAGGGACAAACCCTTCCCAGAACTTCAACTTTTGATGGCTTTGATGGCTTTAAGTGTCTAAAACAACATGCACAGAGCGAAAAAGACCTGCGGGAAGCTGGATCGAAAGGCATAAAGCCCCAGAGAAGATTTGTGGTGCAGGGAGAGCTTGATGTGCATCCCATTTACTCTTCATGCTTCGAAGAGAAGTGGTGCTTCTAAATCCATCCCTGTCCATGTGTTACAATGCTAAGAGGAGCAGTGCAAGAGTAAACGGGCCACCTTTCCACGCAGCCAAGGAATTTGAGGGTGAAATATTTCTACTAGAACCCTGCCAGCCTGAGATGGCACCTCGACAGCCTTACACAGACTCTTCAGGTTATTACACGAGCTAATGACTTTGAGGAGCTCACCCATTTTTCAAGAGTCTTACGGTCCTGCCACACACATACAGCATGCCTAGACCCGGGAGCCATCCCTCTGCGCCATGGTGAAGGCAGCTCCTGTTGCATTTCTCAGCATCTTCAAGGAACGGTGGGATGCAACTGTGCCTGTCTGCCTGCTGGGTCCATGGGGGATCTTCTCCTGGACCTGCACCTGGCGTGGGAACTATGGACATAATGTCAAAAAGGGGAAAAAAAAAAATATATATATATGTAAAAGTATATATATGTGTGTGTTGCTCTTCTCTTTATCAAAGTCTTTAACCAAAAAAAAAAATGAAAAGGGATGGCTGTCTAGTGTTGAGGACAAACCTGTCCAAAGACGGCTGCTGCGTTCCTGAATCCTCAGCCTCTGTGAAAGCTTCACCCTTTACACTTTACCTAGCTGGCAAAACTAGGAACAAACCTTTTCAGTCCTGTACCCCTAAATTTCTCCCTTTGTTAGTGAAAAATACTTTTTCTACAGGATTTCAAGTACGTTCCCGTGGAAGACGCAGGAATGGGCTGTGAACACAAAGAGCCATGCCCTCCTCAAGGGACTGCGCTCTGTTATCCACAAGCACTTCCACTCAACTGACGGCCCCACAACCCCTTCCCAGCCTTTGCGTTGCCCCGTTTGCCTCCCCATGGGGCCAGGATATGGCTGCCTGGCCCTTCTTGCTTCGCTGGTGGTCAGTGGGATAGCAGATCCTTGCATCTGTAAGACTGGGAGGTCCTGGGTGCAAATCCCACGGCATTACCCCCGATGTCCCATTGCTCTGTGTGCTCTCTCATAGGCCAGCTGCATGCCAGACCATCGCCAAGGGAAAATGTCACTGTGGCCTCGCTCAGTGCTTGACTTTGAGAAGTCACTATTTTCTTGGCTCCCAAAAAGAGGACTCGCTCCTCCACCTAAAGGAGTTTCCCTTCAAAATGGAAAGGCATAGCTCAAAGTATTTTGAACTCCTGCCCTTGTCTCCAGTCCAAAGGGTGGTGGAAAGGATCGTGGTCAAGGCTCACAGCTCTGAGGAGAAAGTCCAACAGCCTGAAGCTGGGTTACGACCAACGGCTCAAGCCCTCAAAAGCTGGTGCTGGTACCAAAACATCCTCCATTTGAAGGAACAACAGTGACGGGACCAACTTGCTGTGGCATCCAGACATGAGTCAGTGCCATGAGGGCTTGGCAGCTCAGAAACATCCCGCGTGCTCAGCCCAAGGAGAGAGGAGCAAGACTAATTTGGCATCGCAAGAAATGCTGCAACGTTTGTTTCCTCCAAGCTCTTTATTTTATTTTAATTTTTTTTTCCTTCCAACTGAAGATTGGAGCTTGGAAAAATCATTAAGCAGCAGTGACTGGAGGGAATCACGCAGCTCATCATATCTTTGTCATCACAGCTATTGATCAGAGCTATGACGAAAATGGGCCAACAACTCTAAACAACGCCAGGCGAGAGCCGATGAGACAAAGGTCGTTAAGAGCCCCAGTGCTTGATTTGGGTTTGAAAGACAGAGATGATTGGGAGCAGTCCCTGAGACACAATTTGGCTGTAACTTAGAAACAGTGAGGGATTTCTGTAATATATCTGTAGATGCTTTATTGAGTGTAGGGATCGGCGTGAGATTCTGCTCAGTCTATTATACAGACAGCATAAGCAGAATAAATCAAAAAATTTTTAAAAAAAAATTCTAATAAAGTCCTTTTTCAGCTGTGACTTGTAAGTGTCACGGTGATAGATGGCAGTGCAACCCGTTATGCAAAGGCAAGGCTCTTAACATGAAATTTTAGAATTCAGTTTTACGATTTACAGGGGGCCCCCCTCGTATTTACGGCACAGCAGTCTGTTTTGATTCAATCTCTGCGTAATTGAAACCAGGGCCGGGGATCTCGCTTAGTCCTACAGCCGCTTTTTAAACTGGGAGGAGAAATAAGAGCCTATCACATTACTAACGGAGCTGGAAAGATTGCTTTGCTCGTTAAATCTTACTTGCTTTATCTCCTCGCTCTGGTGTCAATGCCGAACCTGGGAAATACGGACGCCGCGCCTCCGCGCTGGAGCGGAGGTTTGGTGGGATGGAATCTGGCTCCCGTTTGGCCAGCAGCATCCTCCGTCCCACGGCGATGGGGGCATCCCACGTGGCCTGGGGCATTTCTGCTCCTGTTGATACAGTCCTCCACAGGACAGCAAATTTTTCAGCATCTCTTTTTATTCTGATCACTCTTTTTATTACGATCCCTAAATAGATATTTGAATCCCTCTGTTACGCTGAAGAATTTTCATGAGTTTCATAAAAAATATTAAAAACCACAAAAAAACCACCCAGCTTTTTTGTGGGTGGTTTTTTTTTTTCATCTCTGGGCTGTATTTAAATAAAATTACTTGTGACTATAGAGCAAACTTTAAACAGACACTGCAGGGACATGTAGCGCCCTGTCCAGGACCCCGTCTCGCTCCTGGATGAGGGGCCGTTGCATGTCCCAGGGGCTGTTTCTCGTGGCGCTTTTCCACCCTCTGCTACCCAAACAACAACGCAGCCTGCCCGAGGGAAACCTTTTGTGTCTCTTGCCTGCTGTCCTTTAATTACCAAAAAACTTCGTGTTCCTGACAAAGTATTACATGGCTCAACTGTTAACTCCCATCCCAGAGGTCAATGCTTTCTGGGCAGGGGAGAGTAGAAAACCACAAGTGAAAATTAACTAAAAATATATATACATATATATATATATATATATTACTCTTTTTTTCCTCAGAGCTGGAAACTGTTCAAGCAAACAATAGAACTTTCCAAAAAGAAAATTAAATTTTTTGGATAGTTTGCAGATATTGTNTATACATATATATATATATATAAAATTCTTTTTTTTCCTCAGAGCTGGAAACTGTTCAAGCAAACAATAGAACTTTCCAAAAAGAAAATTAAATTTTTTGGATAGTTTGCAGATATTGTTGAAATAACCAATCAAAGAATCACACTTTTCTATTGAAAATAGAAAATGTTTATTTTGTGTGAGGACTTCTAATGCAGCTCCAGCCGAGAAGAGGACTTTGTATCAAAGCTGCATCTGTAAGCCCAGCACTGGAGACTCTTGTCATTACCCTGTGTAATAATTTTCCTGAAGTCTGGAACTAATTTTCTGAGAAATTTTTTTTCTCGACACTTTGTGTTTCTAATACTGTATTCTTGACTGTGTAAATACAACCAGGCTGTAAATAAGTGCAGATGTAGATACCTTCTAGAAAACAAAAAAAAAAAGCAAACAGACAGAAGTGACCGTGTGTAGCCTTCGGTGACAAATAAAAGAATATTTTGTGTTTAAATAGCGGGCGCTTTTTTTTCCTGCAAAAATTAATTTCTTCACCTCAGCTGTTTCATCCTTACATGGGAGGTGGACCTTTTTTAGATGATCTTTGAGGTCCCTTCCAACCCAAACCATTCCATGATTCCATGACCTAGTGCAGGACCCCACTACTCAAATTTGCACCTTCAGGAGCATCCCTGACGTGTACATGGGGTGGGGGATCACAGGTGCCCCCAGGGCTTTACAGATCCGGGAGGTAATGCCAGGGATTCAGAGCATCCCTGATGCATCAGGCAAGCCCCCATCCTGACAGAAAGGTAAGCAAACTGGGAAAACAACATTGTGCACAAGCAAAATCAAGTTATCACCCCCCAAAAAAATAGTTTAAAAAGCAAGATATCATTAGATTTTGTGGTATGTCCAGTGGAGACATGTACATCTGACCCTCATTCACCCAAAGCAAGAAGAAGAGCCACTGCATCACTTCCACAGTGACCCAGGGAAACCCTCGTGTGAGCCTTGATATTGCCTGGCCCAGTTCTGCTGGTGGTTTGTTCTGATCCTTCAGGAAAAGAGCAAGAATAACTACAGAAATCAAGGCTAGATGCATACTGAGTAAAATACTCTTGCGTGGTCCTTGGGGGCAATCTAATGAGAACGTGGAGCCCAGGGTCAGGTGGAGTCATTGAAGAAGGAGTGGGGAGGTCCTCCCTGGCCATTTGAATTTACTGTCTGGACACAGCTCTGCTCTCCAAAACCAGGTGAAATTGGGTCTTTCAAGACAAAAAGTAGAGTCAGGCATTGGTGGGTGTAATTCCCCTCCTCCAGAGGCAGATGACTATTATAGGGCAAATAAATGGCATCTCTCTTTCTCCTTTGGCACTAAGCAGAGCCAGAGGGACCAGTTCAGACCTCTCTGTGTGCGTCTTGAGTTAGGTGAGAGGAGTCCAACTGCTGGTGGATATTAGCACGTACGAGGTTTCCCGAAGTTTTCTACCCATTTTTGGGATGTTATCCTCTCCACCAGCAACATGTATTTTGTTTCAGGGACAAGTGTCTCAACCTTCAGTTTCCAGCCACCAGACCTGGTGCAGCTTCTCCAGCCGTCCCACAAAGCAAATGTCCCCCTGACACCAACTAAGTCCCCTCTTTGCTGTCCCTTTGCTACCCCAAGCAGGATAAACTCCTTCAACCTCATGGCACGAAATCTACTTCCCAGTTGCTGGATATTTTTAATTTTTCCACCCTCTGGTGTGTTTGACCACCTTTCTTTCAGCATGAGGGTTGCACTTACCTTGTGCAGAAAGGCGGGGTCTTGCTTCTGCACTTGTGGGGGATTTTTATCTCTAAGAAAGGCGTTGGTCCCTTCTTCCTTGCCATAGAAGGTGCCTGTTGAGACAATTACATGGTCCCCTTGAAGTTCTCCTCTGAGCTTCTGATTTCCTGTGGGTCTGATTTGCAACCTTTGCTCTGGGGCAGATGTTTGCATCAGGCTATTGTTCATGTTCATTTTCTTGTGCTGTGCTTAGCCAGAGGATTCAGATGACCCTGTGACAGTGACCTGCCCTCACCGGTACCCGCTGCCCACCACTCGTCGTGCCACCTGCGGTTTGTCATCGGGAAAGACCCTGCTTTAAATCATTGATAACTATATTGAAATGCATTGGACCAAGGACTAATCCCCAAGGGTAGCCAAGGAAACAGCAACATTTTAAGCTGTTGGTGAACCAGGCTTGGCTCTGCCTCATGTGGCCATGCCAGATAAGACCGATGTTTTAGTCAAAATATTTTGGGTAGTAAATCAAGTGCTTTTGGGAGAGCCAGTCTGCCAGTTCAATAGGCCAGAGCTGACTTATCACGTTGTGGTTTCAATAGGGGCCATAGCCGAAGGCCTCTGGTTTGTCTTTCAGGAGACTGCAAGGAGATTCTCCTTGCTTTGAGGCTGGCAGCACAGAAAAACTTGTCCTGTTCTGCATTCCTCGTAGAACCAAAGCCTCAGCCACGGGTGGCATCTCATATATAGTTGGAAAGCACTGAAAACAAAGAATGGTGATTATATTTGGATGGGAGAAATGGACTCTCAGAGAACAGAAGTACCTTCAGGTGGGTCATCTCTGTGGGTGCAAGTGCTCTAGCCTGATGCTGGTGAGACTGGTGGCCCTTCCCAGGCCACAATGCCTGGTGTAGCACAATTACACAGCCCAGGTGAAATATGGTTCCCTCAGGACTTCTTAGCTTGGTTGATGTGTGTCTTGAGGCGTTGTGTGCGCCCACGCAGCGATGTGATGCAGCAGCCTCAGTAGGTAAACGGCAGCTGCAGCACCCTCCCATCCCGCTACTGAACAGGGTGGATGGGGCAATGCTGCACTTGCAGGCTAGGGAAAGTCGAGGGTTGCGATCTAACACTGCCAATGCCTTCAGCTCTCCTCCAGAAAGAAGTAGGTTCAAGACACAGGAAAGTTGAGCTGCTGCTGAGAGCAGGGACAGAGACTCTTTTGCAAAGAATGACCTGCTTTAAAAAACCACGTGGTTGTTAGTGTGTCCCTTTGAAGCAACTGAGCTTGGTCTTTGTCAAAACATGACAGTTCTTGTTTGGACCAGTTGTATTTATGTGACAATCGTTTGCAGAGAAATTTCCAGGGTGAGAGGAGCTCCACTGAACGCAGCCTGCTGAAATGGTGACGATCCAGGCAGAAGAATCACATGAATTATTACGGTTTTGGATATTTTTAAAGCATTTGTTAGGTTCTGTGTGAAAAACTGCTCCAACCGCCAGACCACTACGTGCCCAGCGTGGTGTTTGCAAAGCCATGAGCCTTCCTAAGCCCCGTCAGCACATCCTTGTCAGGATTTACCCAGGGAAGGTTGCGGAGGAACAGAGGAACAGGGCAAGCTCTTTGTCCTTGCAGTTAACCACCCAACGTGCTCGGGCTTAAAACCAGCTCGTCTCCCACTCCCTGAATTAAATAAAACCAAACCACAGCCAAAACACAGCTCGGAGTTCGGACTTTGGCCTGCCACGTTGCTCAGGCTGCTCGAGCAGCTCCGAGTGCCCCTCTCGAGTCACAGAGCAGAGTTTTATAACCTCAGGTTCAGAAAACATTTTCTTTACCCCCGGGTTTCTCGGGCAGAAGTCGGCAGCCAGATCATTAGAGCGAGCTCGTTCAGCAAAGCCAGTCCCGCAAGTGAGATGCTGCAAGCCGGCGGGACCGTGCACTGGCTTTGATTTCTGCCTCCAAGAGCAGGAGATGAGAGGGCTCCATTAGCTCATCGTTACGCTGTTATTTTCCATTCGGGAGACACTCGTGTCCTCCAGGAGTTTTACATAACCAGACCTCATCACCCACCATCAATCTGAGCTCCAAAACCCCTCAAGACCTAAACTTGAAGCAGGAGCGTGACAAGCCTGGCAGAAAAGCATCCTTAACAAGCAGGACTGCTCATCAGCGGCACGGAGATAATCAAGGCAGCGGGTTAATAAGCCACAGCAGGTCACAGGCTGGTGGAAGATTGTGCGAATACACCCCACCATGCAGCCAGAAAGGCGTTCATGAAATCGCTTCTACAAATCTTCCTCCATGTAATCCGTGGTCCCAGATTTTAATGGAAAAAATGGACTAAAACTGATTTGCAAATGAAGCGTATGAAGAAATAAGGACTTTACAGCCGTTTGCAATAGCTGCACTTCATACCTGTGCTGTGTTTCCCACTAGAAACCTCCTTCAAGCTGGAGAAAATATTACCTCCATTTTGTCAGTGGGACAAGCAAGGCACTGAGGGTAAATGTCTGGCCTGAGATCACACGGTTGGGGATAAATCATGAAAAAGCCATGACTCAAAGGCCCTGTGTCACTCGCTCGCTGGCGTGACTTCTTCTGGGCTGAGTTTTCTTCTCATTGCGTCTCATGGATGATCCTTGAGGTCTCTTCCAACCTTAATGATTCTATTCTATTCTATTCTATTCTATTCTATTCTTTCTATTCTATTCTATATCTGAGTCACGGCATTTTTAATTAGAGCTGCTCCCACACGTCTCTGACAAAGTAACATTTAAAAGGGGCTGATTTCAGGCTGCAAAGATCAATTCAGGAATGGCACTGCCGCCCGCCGTTGGGCTGGCCAGGTCTCTCATCGCTGGAGGTGGTCCCGGGCGGCTCTTCACACCAGCATGGGACTGAAACCCAGGGTTTGTTGCATTTCAGAGTTGTCTCTAGTCTTTGGGGAAGAACTGGCTGGGTTTGGTTTCGTGTGTGTAATTGTCGCTGTAGGATGGAGCTTGTTTACAAATGGGAGCAAAAGGTTCATCAGCAGCAATAATCTGTGTTTCAGAAACTTCAGAAGATGCTTGAACAACTTCCTTACTAATGTTCAAACCCAGCACATGGCAGTCCACATCAGCATGTAGCCATGAACCAGCTCATGGCAGGAGGCACTGGAGCAAAGAGGTCAGGGTCAGTCAGGAGTTACCTACATCTATACCTGAAAAGCTGTATTTATACTTCCCAGGATAAGCATAAATACACCAAACCTTGACAACAGTCAAGGAGCAGGTCCCACGGGTAGCCCAAGGGTTCACCTACACTAAGGGTCTCACCACCTTGCTTCTGAGACTTTCAAGGCCCAGTGGTTGGGTGGCACCAAGATACAGAAGGATTTTTTTTTCACCTGTGTAAATACAACCCCTAGAGTTTAACGTTAGCTAGTGGGTCTCAGTGATACCTGGGTTTTGGTCTAGGGCCTTAAAATAGCAGCTGTAAGAGGTTAGACCCCTTGAGAGTGTCTTTTCTATCATTCCAGACACGTTCTGCACTAGGGTCTTCTTCTGTTCATAGCGTAAGTCCTTGCTTGTGCCAGCTCTGCTTTGGGGCAAACGGTTGGGGCAAGAGGATACTGCACACCCAGAGCTTGCATACCTCTGGAAGTCACACCAGGAAAAGCAACCTCCAGCATTTGGTAAGACAGCACCAAGAAAGGTTACCTGCATGCCCATGGCTGTGGGAAGCTCAGGGCTTCACACCTATGCAGCACACAGGCATGCCATGAGTTGCATGAGTTTTGTGAGCTGCTGAGAGCCCACAGCTGAAGAGGAATTGTATATTCACACAGAAATATATGTCTATATATAAAGAAATATAGGTGGCTTAAGAGGAGCAGCCACAAGATGGATTTTCAGGTATTTATTAGCAGTTAGGAGACCCTTCCCTTCTGTCCTGCTGTTCCCCCACACTCACAAAGGCACATGCACACACACACATCCCCACTCTCCTCCCTGCAGGCGCACTTTGAGCAAGCAAAGCACCGTGTGATTGCTCGGTGCCCTACATCCCCAGGTCTCGTCATCTGGCAGCTTTTCTGAACGCGGCTCTCTTCCTCTCAGCAATTCTGTGGGGACCGTGAGAAACGACTGCAGCAAACGTGCCCTGGCATTTCAAAGTTGGAGGGCTGACGACTCTTGAAATGCACTTTTCTTCTTGTCTTTTATTTTATTTATTCCTCTCAGATGTCTAACAACACCATCTGTGCTGGCACAAGCTCCAGCTTTGGCCGTGAACCTGTGCAAGAGAGTGATCTAGGTCCAAGGATGTTTTTAATATTTTCTGTGATCAAGGAGGGAAAAGCAGACTCCTCAACGGAAATCCTTCTGAAGGCATGAAAAGCAGTCCTGCTTTTACATTTTGCAACATAAAACTGCTCAGGAATGGCCAAATTTATCCTTCTTAATTTAGATTTCCAGCTGAAATGTGTAGAGGAAGAACCCAACCCCGCACACTCCTCTACAGCCAACAGAGAACAAGTGACTGAGGCCTTCGGTGTCCTGGCGGTTGGTTGTGTCTTCTGGCCATCTCTCTGTCCATGGGACTGTCCTCCTTGGGCAGGCACCTCAGATAAGTAAACCTGATGGAGAAAACCCAACCCAGCCTTTTGAACTCAGTAACTTCTTCTTCATCTTTTATTTTCCCCTCCTGGAATAAGAAGTTAAATGCTTCCCCCACATCACAGTGAGAAACACGCAGTGAGGAGCTCAGCTCCTAAACTAGCCAACAATGTAAAACTGCAAAGCCAAAACCATCTTTCGTAAAGTTCTTCATTCAGGAACTGACTAAAGTACCCATTTCAGGTGGGACTGCAGCTCGTACTTGCTCAGACACTTTTATCTCACTTTTGCTCTTACCTGGATCTTTCCTCCAGCTCTGGCTGTTGCCTACCTTCTCCCCCTCATCCCAGTGTCCATGATCTTCCAGTGCCCTGTTGACACTCATTTTATGTGTGGATTTCTCAAAGACAGGACCCCATGAAACAGCATGCCACACCCTTATTTAGAAATCTTTATTTCTATTCATTCTTTACAAGACTTTCTTCCTTCTGTTGTTAGACCTCGGTCCTCTGTTTTGCTTCTTTTTACAGTCTCCAGTGAATTTACATCTCTCTGGGCACACCGCAGACTGGAGCCCAGCCGTGGCATCAGTGACCTGGTCAGGACACGTGTCTTACAGCCACAACCAGCTCCTGAATTAACCACAGCAGCTGCTCTCGGAATACTCTCGGAAAGGCTGATGCAGCACAGCCAGTAGACAGCTCCTGTGCAAGCTGCCATCCAAATGGGTGAGGGGTTACATCAGGCTGGCGGCCAGTCACTGGTGGGGTTCCCCAGGGCTCCATTCTGGGGCCAGTTCTTTATAATGTTTTCATAAAGGGCCTGGATGTAGGACTAGAAGGTGTTGTGAGCAGGTTTGCAGATAACACCAAATTGGGAGGAACTGTTGATTCCATTGAAGGTGGAGAGGCCTTCCAGAGAGACCTGGATGGATTAGAGAATGGGGCAATATCCAACTGCATGGAGTTTAACGAGAGCAAGTGCCGGATTCTGCCCCTGGCCAAGGGCAGCCCTGGCTGTACAGACAAACCGGGGGGTGAGACGCTGGAGAGCAGCCGTGCTGGGAGGGACTGGGGGGGTCTTGGTCAACAGCAAGTTGACCATGAGCCA
>VWZZ01002074.1:0-27216 GCA_013399095.1 Psophia crepitans | reverse complement strand
ACTGAGGGTGCACTCAATTCCCTCATCCAAATCATCCACAAAGGTGTTGAACAGGATGGGCCCCAACACCGACCCCTGGGGAACACCACTCACAACCGGTCGCCAGTTGGATTTCACTCCATTCACCACCACTCTCTGGGACCGGCCATCCAGCCAGTTATGAACCCAGCGAAGAGTGTACCTGTCCAGGCCATGGGCCGCCAGCTTCTCCAGGAGAATGCTGTGGGAGACTGCGTCAAAGGCTTTGCTGAAGTCTAGGTAGACTACATCAGTAGCCTTTCCCTCACCCACCAGGCAGGTCACCTGGTCATGGAAGGAGGTGAGGTTGGTCAGGCAGGACTTGCCTTTCACGAACCCATGCTGGCTGGGCCTGATCCCCCTGTTGTCATGGACATGGCACGTGATTGCCCCCAAGATGACTTGTTCCATGACCTTCCCTGGCACCGAGGTCAGGCTGACAGGTCTGCAGTTCCCTGGATCCTCCTTACGACCCTTCTTATGGATGGGCGTCACATTAGCAAGCCTCCAGTCATCTGGGACCTCTCCAGTTGACCAGAACTGCTGATAGATGGTGGAGAGCGGCTCGGCAATCACATCCGTCAGCTCCCTCAGCACCCTTGGGGGTAAAAGCTTGCCATCCTGAGGTGGAATTTTACCTGAATGAGTGACTTGGGGCAGTTCAGTAAATGGTCCTTGACGACACCAAAGTCAGCCTGGAAAATGCCCCTCCATTTCTGAATCTTAATTGCACATCCCTAACAAGACAGTATCAGTATGAGGGACAGTGAAGGAAATGGGAGTTTATTTTCACTGCAAGAGGCAGTTGGGAGGCAGTGATCTAATGGCCACCTTTGGAAATTATGAAAAGGCTTGAAATTCATCCTAGAAAACTGCTGCATGCTGGGTAAACACGGCAAGGTAGAAGCATGTGATGTGAACACTGGTGTTGCTTTCAGTGGAGGGGTAATCACAGAATCATAGAATTATAGAATATCCCGAGCTGGAAGGGCTCCCTGAGGCCCATCAGCCCAACCCCTGGCCCCACACAGGCCCAGCCCCATCACAGCAGATGACTGAGAGCGTTGCCCAGACGCTGCTTGAACTCAGCCCAGCTCGGGACGGTGACCACTGCCCTGGGAAGCCTGTGCCAGGGCCCCACCACCCTCTGGGGGAAGAACCTTCTCCTGATCTCCAGCCTAACCCTCCCCTGGGGCAGCTCCAGGCCATTCCCTGGGGTTCTGTCGCTGGGCCCCAGAGGGAGGAGATCAGCGCCTGCCCCTTGGCTCCCCCTCGGGAGGAAGCTGTAGGCCGCCATGAGCTCTGCCCTCAGCCTCCTCTTCTCCAGGTTGAGAATAATAAACACATGGACCATATTACCGAGGAGATGTAAGCACAGGAAGAAAAAAAAAAGGCATGAACGAGATCAAGAGGGAACAGGTGAAAGAAAACAACCATGCTGGGACACCAGCAGCCTTCCTTTCTCCTGGGATGGGCTGCACAGCCTTACATAAATGTTTTGCTCTGCTTTTCAAAGGCAGTTCAGAGCTTTCCTGCCAGCTCGAATTTTAAGCATGATTTGCAGCGGTGTTTCCCCCATTCGCATGTAAGGGAAGAAAAACTCTTGCCAGTGGATTTTGCACCTACTGCCAGATGAAATGAGTGGCTTTTTGCAGTCTGAGGCCAGAGCTGCCCAGAAGAAGATCTGAAGACCAGGCTAGATCCTGCTGATTCTGACTTAGCATTGAAAATTTGGCTTGAGAAATCAAAGGGCAGCCAACTCTTTAGATGTTTTCTTCACAGAGGAGAGCACCGTCCAACACAACACACAGGATTATAGACAGCTCTCCAGGGAACAAAGCAATCAAGAAGAGCTTATTCTGCATCAGGACACCTGGGAATTTGGAGAGCAAAGGACAGATGAAGAGAAGAGTAGCTGATGGAGAAACATCTTCCCAGGAGCCTGCATCAACAGTGGAGTCTGGCATGGAGTTCCTGGTACCCTTCACTATGCAACTTAACGCAAGAGGGATCCCCTGGGAGAAGAAGAGCTGGGACCGGCATCAGGGATGTGTGTGAAACGCATCCCTGAAACAGCACCAGTGCCTGCTGCGGGGGACCGAGCCCCGCGCTGCTGCCGGCTGGCTCGCCTCCAGAAACCGGTTGGCCAATTCAGAGCCTGCTAACAGCCTGCTGACATGGGAATAAGAAACTAATGAGGCCTTAACTCCCGTATAACTACAGGCCAGGGTTTGGCTCAGAGCATAGCTTGGAGCCTGGCCAGGCTACGCGGGAAATCACCACCCGCGTCTGGAGGAGGAGGAGGGTGGTAGCGACCCCATGGCATGGCAAGACTGCTCCGTTTAACACTGGAGAAGTCCTCATCACCAGCTTCAGGCGTCGGGCCATCAGCGCCACCCCCTTGAGCATCTCTTTTACAGTGTGTGCACTAAAAACACAAGCCCAGTAGTGACATCTCATATGTTTTCTCTGCATTTCTCTGCGTTTTTATCAATTTACAGCGCGGCACCGATGTAGCAGCAATTTTTGTTTCGAAGGAGGCAAAGGAAGAGACCAGCAAAGACAGACCAAAAAAGAGAGACCAGCAAAACCCCACTTTTGCACAGGAGGCAGAGCAAAAGGCCTGGTTTTGCCCAAGAAGCAGCGCTCGGCTTGTTCTGCTGAGTGCAAGGAAAGAGCCAGCGCGGGGTGACCGTAATCTGCTGCATCTTTAGCATCACTCACATTTTAATGAGAGTAAATCGAAATTCCAGGCACACATTAATAATGAATGGTTGAATTAACTCTGAAGAATCATCTGATGATGCTTTCACTGGACTGCGATTTCTACAGGCTAACATCACATTAGGTTACTTTCTGGATATGTACAGGGAAAACTCTGAACTGAAACACTCGCACCAAGGCCCAAATATGCAAAGGGACTTAACGTGCTGGCACTTCAGTTGAGCTGGAATTTCAGAAGTCTCAAAATAGAGCTGCTCACAAAAAACACACCTACATGCCCAGGCATCTCAGCACTCACAGGCACCAGAGACATTGCCATAAATTGTTCCCTCAATGCCTCAATTTCCACGAGCAAGTTTCACCAAAGACATGTTGCCCCTTAGGTCGCGCTGCTCAAACGGTACAAGAAAGCCCAGTTTGGGGATGCTATTGCCAATGCTAATAAGTACAGTTTGAGCAGTGTGACCTGCTGGGAAGCAGCGCTGCAGAGAAGGACCTGGGAGTCCTGATAAACAACAAGCTCTCCATGGTCAGAAATGTGCCCTCATGGCCAAGAAGGCCAATGGTACCTGAAGTGCGTTAAGAAGAGCATGGCCAACAGGTTGAGGGAGGTTCTCCTCCCCCTCTACTCTGCCCTGGTGAGGCTACATCTGGAGTTCTGTGTCCAGTTCTGGGCTTCCCAGTTGAAGAAAGACAGGGAACTACTGGAGAGAGTCCAGCGAAGGGCTACCAGGATGATGAGGGGGCTGGAGCATCTCTGGTCTGAGGAAAGGCTGAGAGAACTGGGGCTGTTCAGCCCGGGGAAGAGAAGACTGAGAGGGGATCTGATCAATGCTGATCAATATCTGCAGGGGGTTGTCTAGAGGAAGGGGCCAGGCTCTTCTCAGTGGTGCCCAGTGACAGGACAAGGGGCAAGGGGCACAAACTGGAACACAGGAACTTCCATCTCAATATAAGGAAAAACTCTTTTACACTGAGGGTGGCAGAGCCCTGGAACAGGCTGCCCATAGAGGGTGTGGGGTCTCCTTCTCTGGAGAGATTCAGTGCCTGTCTGGATGCCATCCTGTGCACCCTGCTCTAGGTGATCCTGCTCTAGCAGGGGGTTGGACTAGATGATCTCCAGAGGTCACTTTCAAACCCTACCAATCTGTGAATCTGTAAAAGCCGATTCTGGCCAAGATGGGTAGAGAAGTCCCAACACAGCTGAAGATGCGCTGTCCACCTTTGCCAGATAGGCAGATCTCTGTAGTGTTCACTTGGGTAGCAAGAGAGCTTCATTTTCAAAGCAAGCAATGCAGGGGATATTAATGTCTTCTTTCTGTTGGGAATGATGACAGGCTCCAGGCAGTCAGAGCAGACATCAGGAGTTTCTTGTCAGGACAAGCATCAGAAATTCCCTAAATCCTATTGGCTGCATTCCCTGTAAGTACAACCCACCACAATCATGACTTAAAATGCCAGTTTAAAAAACCTCAGCTTCTCACTTTGGAGATTCCCAGCTCATTTCCCACCATTTCAGCCAAAATAGTGGCTGCTATAAGACCGTTTGGCTGGATCTACTGTGCTGCAGTATCACAGCATAGGATGTTTTCCCCATTTGGCCAGGGGATGCTTTTCCATGTGAGGATTTTATAAACATCGTCCTTTGCAAAGTTCAGGGTGCATCTCCTTTTTGATTTAAGTGCTGGGATTTTCCATGCAGTTATTGGTCTCCTATGCAGCAAAAAAAAAGGTTACTTAAAATCTTGGAGTCTTGTAGCTTTGGTGGACTTTGGTCACACTTCCATTTCTTCAGAGCTAGTTGGCCAAGGCAACCAAAAACCATCTGCTACACCCAAGTGGTTTACATGAATTGACCACTCCCTTCTCCCCAAGTTTGTTGACCACATAACCCTGTAAACAGAGAGAAATGAATGGTATTGGGGGCTGAGGCAGGAGTCAGCTCCCATCTTTTTCACACCAGTGTTGCACCTTCATGTCTCTACCAGATCCCAGGCACCACTGCAGTGCAGCTCCTCTCCCAACACAAGACCTTGCTCCATCACGACATGACTTCTTCATGCTTCCTTGCAGAGGACGGTTTTATGGAGGCCTCTCTGTGCTTTGCCACTGCTCCTCACCAAGGTCCTCCCCAGAGCCGAGGCCCTTCCTCATGTACCCTCATCCTCTCCCCTCTCAGCAGGATGCTGTGAAGAGACATCCCCACCCTGCAGATGTATTTCTGACCATACAAGCCTCCAAACCCACACATGCACCCCTTAGAGCAGCTCTAAAACCTAAGCAGTGGCATGTAACACCAAATTTCTTACACCACGCCGATGACTCTCTTCAACACCCTTCCAGCGTTATGGGAAAAACCTGCCTTACGCTGAAGGGATCGATCACTGAGGGTTCAGGCACGTCATTCAGAAACAGCTCTCTCCAACTCACAGCACAGCTGGAACATGAAGAAACCAGACTGCTTCTCCGTCTTCTTTTCCCTTTGTCATAAGCTTGCCTTTTGTGTCCCTCCACCCCCATCCTAAAATCCTCAATCCCTTCCTCCCCACTGGCTTTTTTTTTTCCCAGCAGCCTGCCGACATGCCTCTTGAACTTATTTATAGCCTTATTTATAGCGCGGCTTCAGCCACCTCACTTGTTAACCTGTTCCATATGTTTATTCCCCTTTGTGTGAAACAAGGCTGCTCAAGCTCTCCTTTATCCCTGGGGCCTTTTATTTTCAGATGGTGGCCCCAGCTGCCCTGGCCCTCACACGAGACCTGGAGGTTTTTTTCCTTCGGTGAACAAAAGAGCAGCTCAGAAAGGGTCCAGGGTGGTGAGAGAGACGTGCCAGCTCCGTGCCAGCCCTAACAAAGATGGATACCCAGCAGAAAGCCAGCACATCCTCCACAAGGTGCGCAGCAGGTTTTGCTCCTAAGAGCATCCTGATGGGATGGGATGAAAGTGGACTAGGTTCACCTGTGTCCAGAGGGATACAGAGACTTGGAAGCAGCTCTCACTGGGGATTTGTCCTCAGATTTTCCTTCACTGAGTTCCCAGCACTGTTTGCAAACTCTGTGCTTATCTTTTCCTATTCTCTGCTGGCTCATCTCTGGGGCCTCTGTGTTCCAATTTCCTAACCAGCTTTGAAGCCACCGCTTAATTCTGGTGTCCCACAGCTGACCAATGCCCCCAGCACACTTTCTCCCACCTCAAATCTCAGGGACCAGCTTCCCAAAAGCAGCCAGGTTTGGGTGGCATTTCCTGCAGCTGCAAGTTATTGAACCTCCAGGACGATCCAAGGTGAAAAATGAGCAATATCCAGGCACAACCACCACCCAAAGGACCCACCCAAAGTTGCAATTCATGCAGCAGCTTGGGCCATTATTTTAAGGAAGAAATTTTTTTATGCTGAGGGTGGTGAAACACTGGTACAAGTTGCCCAGAGAGGTGGTAGATGACCCATCTCTCAAAACACTCAAGGTCAGGCTGGATGGGGCTCTGAGCAACCTGATCTAGTTGCAGATGAGCCTCCTCATTGCAGGGAGGTTGGACTAGATGACCTTTAAAGGTGCTTTCCAACGCAACCCATTCTATGATTTGCTCAGCTCCCCATTTTGCTTAACTTGTCAACAGAGATGGTTGCTAAACCTCTCACATTTCTTCTTCATGGTGGGGGGGAGGTGTGTGTTGGTGACTGTGTGGCAGGGTTAATTTGTGCACAGGGCCCCATTAAAAGGCCACCGTGGAGGCACGTCTGCCCTTCCCACCTTGTCTGCAAGCCCAGCTGCAGCCAGAAAGAGCTCTGCTCCGCAGAGCAGCCCCCGACGTGCCGTAAATGTGGGAAATAAGGGTTTTCCTGGGGGACTGTCGGTCATTACAGCCAGCGGTACGAGCCCAAGGTGCAATGTCAGAGACACAGCAGGTCCATGTTCAGCATCAGGGCAGCTTTAGAGGCAAGCAAGCTAATACAGTGTTGGATGTCTCCTTATTGACTTCTGCTCTTTATGCTCGGTTCTCTCCTCTCCCCAGCTAGCAGCAATAACTTCTCCTGCAAAATCCTAGCCGGAGCCTGCCAGCACCCGCTTGCCTTCTTAGCAGCTTTTCCCAGCCCTCTGCGCAGGGCGCTTTGGTTTTCCTCCTCCTGACTTCCAAGGAATATGTTGGTGGGACTTCTACCAGCACCTCCGTGGTGTTTGTATTCCTCCCACCCTACGGCCACCCTGTCACACACCCCAGCATCCCGCAGCCAGCCTCTCCTCCCCTACCTGCTCCAGCAGCTGCTCTCTTTTTTTTTTTATCATGCCATCTTTTGTTCCCTTCCATGTACAACTGTGAAACACCCTGCGCTTTTCCAGCCGCTAACATCCCTTCCCCATCGATTTCAGAGGCCTTCAGAGCAGGCAGTGAGCAATCCCCTGCTCCTCTTCTCTCATTTTCCAAGAGGGAAGTCTCTTCTCTCTTTCCAAGAGAGAGGTTCTCAGTACTGAACTCCATAGTCCTGGTGTTCCTGACACAAAATGAACCTACAAACTCCCTCCCCCCGAAAATATGGAAACAATAAAAGTCATTTTTGCCCACCAGAATGCATCAGAACAGGCACATGTTCCCTCTGCTTTCTTCTTCGCTCCTTTTTCAGGTCAGATTTAGACAGGAAAAGACCTCAGGCTGACAGTGATATCTCTGAGGCAATTCACGAGTCTCCCCTGGGAAGCAGCAGGAGTCTCATTATTTTATATTCTACCAGACAGAATACTAAATTTGGGGAAAAGCCTGCCCCGGCCTTAGCAATAAGAAAGGAAACTTCCCAAATTGCTCTCTGGAGCCCTCAGATTCCTGTTTCATTACCTCGGCATGAGCAGTCCCGGGCGTCTTTTTTAATCCCTGTTGATCAAGGGGGGCAAGGCTCAGCACGTCTCTGGCCAAAAGGCTCGTTCAATATTATGAGCGAGCCTTAATATGAGCACGGGGAAGAGAAAATACGCACTCTGCAAATTCACTTCACCTTTTCCGTTGTAAAACATGCTGGATTTTAATGATTTCTATTTACCAGGAACCTCAGATTAGCTTTAAAGCATTTAGCTGTAATTCATTTTCTTTTTTCTTCCCCCCCCTCCCCGTGAAACAAACAAAACAAAGCAAAAAAATACCCAACATCACAACCCTGCAGGCTTTAAGTCAGAAAGTAGATAAGATTGCAAGGTCTCATTTTTCTAGAAAACCGCTGTGCCGGCAAGGCTCGAAAGAGATCGTTCAGATACAAAAGAGGAGGGGGGAAATCAGATCCAAATATATCTGCAGATAAATATTTTACACTCTTTCTGAGTAGCTGGGTGGGATACGCCGAGCACCCGAGAGCCCTGCGCTGTGCGAGGCTGCCACCTCCTGGGGTGGGCAGCCCCGACGCCAGGCCATCCACCAGACATTGGGTTGGATTTGATATTTTACCCCCAGAAATGATCACCTTGCGGGGAAGGCGAATTGTCATGATGCAGGCAACCAGGGCGTGCTGCGTTTCGTCATGAAGGACATGGTTTAGTGGTTAATGGGGGGGNTCTCTTCTCTTCTCTTCTCTTCTCTTCTCTTCTCTTCTCTTCTCTTCTCTTCTCTCAGGCAAGTTACACCCCATCATTGCAGCTGCTGCTCATTTATTGTGATGGCGTTTCCCCCCATTACAGCTCCACCAGCCCACTTTCAGTGATGTCTGCTTTGTCCCACCAGAGTCTCCTGATGGCACCGCAGAGGTGGATATCCAGAGTATGGCAGGTTTTACTGGGTGAGCAATGGTCTATGGAGGGAAGAGATGAGAGGTGATGCCCATTCCTGCCATCACTACATACGTCATGGTGTCCTCTGGGCACCTTGGTTCCATCTACGTGGGTCAGAACATCTCTGTGGTGCAGGAGGGGGTTGGCTGCAGCCATTGCTTACAGGGATGGGACCAGTCTGGGGCATCTCACCATGGTCTTGTGCAATGGGCAAGCTTTGGGTCTGGGGATGGTGTCTAATGGGTAAAGATCTTCCCTTCCCTGTGGGAGTGGAGGATATCCAAGCTCAAGATGAGAAGAGGAACATTTGATCAACCAGGTCTCCCTCCCATATGTCACAGGAGCATTGCCTTCTCACACACTGTCTATGTTAAATTGGGTGACTTTTATTAGAGGAAAGCATTCAGTCCTGCAGTGTGCTACAGATGGAGGACGGGCTAGACGAAGGTACCGAAAGCTTGTGTTAGGGAGCCGAAAGCAACCAGATCCCTTCCTGCAAAAGAAAGGAGAGCTCATACGCCCCAAACGCCCTCATTTCCCCCCAAAGTGGGGAAATGTCTGAGTTGCTCCCTTGTAGACTGTTGGCTGCTGCCAGTCTGTCTTGCACAGCCACAACCTGAATGGGGTGCTGCAAGGCGTCAGCCTGGAGGCGGTAGCACCGAATGCCCCCCACATCCTGCAAATAAGTTTCTGCCTCCTTCCAAGGAGTTTTACTTACTAGGAGCAGACCCCCACAATCACTCTGAGACTGCTAGCAGCTCGCTGGGTTTCAGAGAGAAGAATTAAAAACAAATTAGAGGTAATGAGCTCTTAAATTGCTTCTGAATCCACTGTGTGGCTGAGAGTTCTGGTGGATTTGGATAATCAAATCAAGCAGGAGCCAGGGTGTGCAGAAGGGTGATATGAAGTTTAAGAATATTTTCAAGCTTCCCATTGAGTATTAGATGGGATGCAACTGTCCTTTCTCATAGAAAACACTAGTAAGAAACTCACTCAAAGCCATAGACAAGAACCAGACTCAGGGTGAAGAAATGTTCTTTCCCCCATATAAACTGTGCCAGCGGAGCATTAATTGACTTCTGTTATTAGTTACTTCTATTCTTCCAGAATAGTTACATACAGTCATTCTTCTATTATTAGTTACTCCAGACCTAAACGGTTGCAGAGGATCTCCAGAAAGAGAGACAAGGCAATGGGAACTAAGGGGCTCTTCAGTTGTCTCCATCCTTTTCTGCATAAAAAAAAGCCCCTCCATGGGCTGCCAAGGCTTATGAGAATGAGTTACAGGACTTGGGACAGATTTTCAGAGGGGGGAATCTGCTACACATTCTCATACCACAGATGGGGCTGTGTTTGGTGGTTTGGATGGTTTGGACACCCCGCACCAAAACCACACAAGTTCAGTTTTGAATGTCAAAGGACGAGGTGGTGGAGCACGTCTTGCTTGTTAGCAGACGGCTAAAGCTTTTCTATATAAATAAATTTACTAATCAAAATCAACAGTTTATGTGTTTTGGAAGGTGAAAACAGCAGAAATCAGTATTTAAAAGTGGGACGGGATGAACCCTAAGCCACTTAGCACAAACTTGTTTGCAATGCACTACTAATCCTCTCCTACCCTGCCTTCATTAACCTCGCGTACGCTGTACCTGTGCGACTGATAACACAGCAGTGTTTGGGAAGCAGATTTCAGACAGCCCCACCTTCCCCCTGAGGGAGCCCATCCAACAACGTTTTAAAGCTGGTTTTGTATCTCATTGGAAGTTTTTTTGCCCTAAACTTTTAGGGAAATAAAGCAAGACACCCCCTGGGAAATGTGGTCTTTGCCAACGTCTCCAGCGGTCACCTCTGTGTGGTGGCTGAACATCCTACTCTCAGCTCAGCCCTGTCCTCGTGCACGGCGGTCACCCGCATCAACTTTCCTAGGTCATCCCTGACGGCAGCTCCAGACGGACACTTCCACAAGTGGATTTACCCTCCTGAAAAGGTTCTCATGAGCAGGTGAGGCAGGACAGGGCTGGGAGAAGGGACGGGATGCCTCATGTCTTCAGGGTTCCTACAGAGGTGCCCCAAGCCTGTCAGTGTTTAAGAGGCATTTGGATAAAGCCCTTAATAACATGATTTAACTTTTCGTGAGCCCTGAATTGGTCATGCAGTTGGACTAGATGATCATTATTGGCCCCTTCCAAATGAAATTATTCTATTCTACCCTATCCTATCCTATCCTATCCTATCCAATCCTATCCTATCCTATCCTATCCTATCCTATCCTATCCTATCCTATCCTATCCTATCCTATTATCCTATCCTATCCTAATATATTAAATTCTGGTTTATGTCACCCTGCAGCCGCCAAGGGTGCCTGGGGAATACAGCTCCAAGGTTGTGATAATAAACATCTTTTGAAGCCCAAGAACACCTTGAATCTGAACTTGCCACACACTCATTCAGCTCACAGATTCACATATTCACAGATTGGTTGGGGTTGGAAGGGACCTCTGGAGATCATCTAGTCCAACCCCCTGCTAGAGCAGGATCACCCAGACCAGGTTGCACAGGATCACATCCAGACAGACATACACCCTCTCTGGGCAGCCTGTCCCAGGGCTCCGTCACCCTCAGCGTAAAAAAGCTTTTCCTCATATTGAGATGGAAGTTCCTGCATTCCAGTTTGTGCCCCTTGCCCCTTGTCCTGTCACTGGGCACCACTGAGAAGAGTCTGGCCCCTTCCTCTAGACACCCACCCTGGAGATACTGATCAGCATTGATCAGATCCCCTCTCAGTCTTCTCTTCCCCAGGCTGAACAGCCCCAGTTCTCTCAGCCTTTTCTCATACAAGAGATGGTCCAGCCCCCTCATCATCTCGGTAGCCCTTCACTGCTCTGTCTCCACTAGTTCCCTGGCTGTCTTGAGCCGAGGAGCCCAGAAGGGGACACGGAACTCCAGATGCAGCTTCACCAGGGCAGAGTAGAGGGGGAGGAGAATCTCCCTCAACCTGTTGGCCATGCTCTTCTTGATGAACCCCAGGACACCATTAGCCTTCTTGGCCATGAGGGCACGCTGCTGCCCATGGAGAGCTTGCTGTTTACCACCACTCCTAGGTCCTTCTCTGCAGTGCTGCTTCCCAGCAGGTCAACCCCTAACCTGTACTGGTGCTTGGGGTTGTTCTTCCCTGGGTGTAGGACCCTATGCTTGCTCTTACTGAATTTCATGAGGTTCCTCTCTGCCCAACTCCCCAGCCTGTCGAGATCTCCCTGAATGGCAGCGCAGCCTTCTGGTGCGTCAGCCACTGCTCCCAGTTCCGTGTGATCAGCAAACTCGCTGAGGGAACGCTCTGTCCCCTCATCCAGGTCATTGATGAATATGTTGAATAAGAGTGGGCCAAGCACTGACCCTCAGACCTATGTTTCTGTGCAGGATCAGACCTGTGGGTAAGCCCCGGGGCAAGTAAAGGGAATGGTGAGCCCGCACTGCTTCTTGCTTTGCTGGTCCCGTTTGCCCAGCTGGGTGGGAATAGACATGTCCCTAACAGTTTCTCATATGAAAAGGAGAGCTGCAGCCTCCCTTTACATTGCTGCCAGTCTGCCTCTTTCATTAATAAACACAACTGCAGTTTTCAGGCTTTCTTTTAGCAGAGAATCAGTAACAGCCATAAAATCATGTTTCTTCCTTTGCATGGGCAACAATTTGGGAAAACCCCACGTGACTCAGGTCCCCCCAACCCGCCTTGCCAAGCGTTCAGAACAGATTTAAAATATTTTGTCACAACAAAGAAGAGCAACAGGATTTGGCCATCAGGCTACTTGTCTCCTAGGGGCACCTCAAAGCCCTCTTGGGACAAATGCTACACCAGACCTTGCTCCAGACAGGGGTGACTCAGCTCCTGCTGCAGCCAGCTAGGTTTGGATCACCACCCCAAGGAAAATGCATACAAGGCTGCCTTAGCAATGCCCAAGCGAAGGAAAGCAGATTACCTCCGGGACTTAATCTTCCTATTTCCTATTTTCCTCTTTCAAAAATAATCGTCCCACTCACTGGAATGGGGGCACCAGGGCTTTATGCTCCCCACAGTTTGGGCAAGGATTTTGTGCATCCAGTCCTCTGGCAGAAGAATGGCACTTTCCCTGTGTGGGCCAGGATTAATATAAAGCGGTTAACTTAACTAGCAACATATGTCTGCATCTTTTTTTCCCACTGCCATTTAATCTCTCTTATCCACTGACCATGCGAGTCTCCCGTAATCACTGCAGAGTAATTATGTGATTATTCCAGCACTCTAAATTACAGCTGCAGCCTGGACCCCTAGCAATTGCAGGTGACACAGCAAGGCTGACTTTCTCAACTGTTAGTTAATTACAATTAGACAGAAGAGGGGAAAAAAAAAAACCCCAACCCACCACACAATAATAATAATAAAACAACGTGCCAGAAAACGCAACTTCTGTTGAGAATTTTCACCCCAATCTTTCTCATCACAAGGAAGATTAGAGTGGGAGCCATTAATAAGATGGCAATTTATGTTAATTTATCAGCACCTAAGCCCAAGAGTCTTAATAAAACTAGCTAAAAGGAAATTTATGATAAACAAAGGCAATTATGTTGTTGCTGTTATTACAGTGGCCTTTCAAATCCTGTTGTGCTGTGTATTATTGTCTAACAAGCTTGGGCAAGGAGGAGGAGGATGGGGCATGCAGCAGGAGGTCTCACAGAAGGTTGAGGACAATGTCAGATGGAGTGTGCAGGTCCTCATCAGATCCCATCCTGCAACACCTGTACGCCCAGTAAACCACAAATTTAAAAAATAACGAAATCAGTAGAAATGAGACTTTTACAAAGGAGGGGATGAATTGTAGCACGACCAATTTTTAGTCCCTCTCCTTGTCTTTATGTCCCTCTCCTGAGCGTGGCTTTTCTCCAGCGAAAGGGTCCTTCTGATGTTGAGCTGGGGCTGAGCTCTCCTCTCGAGGTAGAAAGGGTGACAAACATCTCAAGACAACAGGAGGTACAGAGGTAGGAGAACACCCCCCAAAAGTCACCGAATCCCTTTTTTGGTTTTTTTTTGCCTTTTTTTTCATAGCATCTGGAATTTCTGATGAGAATTCCCAAACCGCAAGTGGTTTCACAACTGATGAAAAAAAGGTAAAATGTTAGACATCTGCAGGGGTACTCTTTTGATTGTTTCACTGATTGTGGCTTGAGTGAGAAATGTCCATGAACATTCTTACTGAATCTGGCGAGTTTCAGCCAACTCTATGGCAGCCGGAAGGGTCCTGAGCTCCCCTTCCCCTGCATGCTGACGTCCCCAGCCTGGGGAAGAGGACGAGGGCAGAAAGCTGGAAAGGGCATGAACTGAAATGAAAGGAGAGGGTCAAGATATCTTCCTCAAGGAGCACGTTAGGAGGCTACAGATGAGCTCCATCAGAAGTGGAGAGGGTGCAATTTTAATCCCATGATGATCTCAAATCCACCAAAATCAGTGGAGAAAACGCCCAGGACCCCAGATGAGGTCTTCACTCTGATGCAGAGCTGCATACTCCTCTGCCTGGGTTGAACTGGGCACACAACAGGTCAGATCCTCCACGGATGTAAATCCTCATCACCTGCACGATTTGATCCAAGCATTTCTGTCTGGTCTCTGCTTTCTTCCTTTGCATTCAAGCTCATCGCCCTGTGCTGCAGTATGATGGAACACAGGTCCTCCATCACACTTAAATTTATCTGCTGGGCACATCGTGCTGTCCAGTCGCTCCTGGGTTCTTTAAGGGCTCACAAAGGGACAATGAACTGGAAACATGGCCCAATCTGTAACTGTAATTGATGGCATCAGCAAACTCAGAGCCACGTTTGGGACTGAAATACTGTAAGAGGCCATTTTAAGAAAGAAAGAGTGTTGGGTCAAATGCTTTACGGTGCCCTGCAGAACAGCAAATGTCTATATGTACAAATACCCATGGGTCGCTTAGATTTTCCCCACAGTGACTCGAAGAGACAATGTTATGGTTTTGCAACGTGACATCACAGGGCGATAAAAGGAAAGGGAGAAAAGGAATCTGGTGATGAATTGCAAAATAAACTGGCTTTCCAGCAACCCAATAAAAGGAGAAGAATATCCTCCATTTCCAGAGGGAAGATGGAGAATGGCAAAGATGCACTTTACAACCCATACTGCTGATAGAGACTAGGGGTCTGCTGACATTAATTTTACACATTCCCTTCTCTTCCCTCAAAAGAAAATCGAGAAAACCACTATGATTTAAGAAATGATAGCCCAACAGACTTTCACTGCAGGCAACCTTCATCAAACATTAGCCTCTTGGCCGCACTGCAGAGCAGTCAGTTTTCAGTCGGTTTTGGAAGATCCTTATTTTATACCTTGCTGTTTATGATCAGAATATTTCACCTATTTTCACAAAAAGCTTCTGCTGAAGTCCCTATTCAGGTAGAAACAGCAGGAGTTTCCCAGTAATATTTGAGAAATACTCGTTAAATTCAGAAGGACTTTGCTCTTGGCATAATTTTTAAAAAGAGATTAGAATTGATTTTGTTAAACCACACTTCAAAAAAATAAAGAGAGGAAAAGCTTCAGCTGTTCTTTTGATCTGGCTTTGTTTGCTCTGTACTAATTTGTAAAGTGTTGATGTCTGAATTCATGTTAAGAACAAGTAACCACGGCAGTTAATAATTTCATGTACATACCACATTTGGACTACAGAGTTCAAGGACCCAAGGAAATGGCACAACATCAATGTGGTCCAACCACCCAAAGACAACATGTCCCACTGGTGCGAATGGGAATGAAAGGCAAGTCTACTGGTTTGCCAAGACTCCTGTGAGCTATTGGCAGTGTCTCACTGGAGGTTACAGCCAAAGGAGAGTGCTACGTACCCACGAGATGACCAGTGGTTCAGAAACGCTCCTGGCCTTGTAGTAGAATGAGAAGGTAAACTCCAGACTCTTGTAAGGCTTTACTTACACCAAGGAATTAAACATTCCCAGGACAGTCACCAAGCCCTGCTTGTATTTACGGTCTGGGAGGATGCCATGGCCGTGACAAAGCAGTAGGAGTGTTCACCCAAGCTGTGGGTAACCGAGCTTCTGCTCTGCCTCAGTCCAAATCTGGGTGCCTCAATGTTTTTTCTAGACCTGTTTTTTGGATGTTTTGTAGCTGGAGCTAATCTCACTTTTCCTGATTTCACCTGGTGAAGAATGACTGCATCAGCTGAAACACCAAAAGCCAAGAGAATCCAGAATCAACTCAAGAAGAATGACCGGTTGTGGTGTCTGCTGTAATGACAACATGAAAAAGAGAATTTCTTGCTGAAGCAGACACCAGGCTCAGGATTTCTTCTCTCACCAGGAGCTCCCTCGGTGCAGGGCTGCAGACTGATCCACACTTTTGCTCAGGCCAGATGATACAATGCCCCACCACATCTCATGGAACAACCTCAGTGAGAGGTGATGAGATCACTAACCCTGGGACAATGGACAATGACAGCCATGAATCCAAATGCAAAACCCACTGGAAGAGGAATCAAATGAGAGACTCTCTTTCTGGAGACATGCCCCAATCACGCCATCGTGGAGGTAGGGATCCTCTACTCCTCCAGCCCTGCTCAGTGAGTAGCAAAACAGCACAAGGTCCACATCATCACTCAACCTCAGCTGATGCTCACTACCTCTAATATTGGGGAGCTTTAGGCCAGGGACAGATATGGGGTGTTAGGGGAGATTAAATAGCAAAAAATAAGTTTATGAAGAACACGGCCACTTACAGAAAGAGAAGCAACCAAGCAGGACAGGAAGAGGCTCTCCATTTTGCATCCAGTTGCCTGCAGGGCAGTAATGCCCTTCAGTGAAGACAGCCTGTGGTATTTTAAGCACCTCCAGAAAATGACACCTCCACCTAAGTGAGGTCCAAGCTCTGCAGCCCTTGTCCTAAGGGCAGGGTCGAGGATGCTGCTGGGAGCTCTGTTATCATTTTGTCCTCAGCTCCTGCTGTTCTGTTTAAAAGATTAATGAGACATAAATTCTCAAGCAAGAAGGTATTTCAGTAGCTCTTACTTCCAATCAGTTGTACAGTTCAGTTAGTAGCATCATCTGCCCTTTTTTTGGTTGGGAGTTTTAGCAAAATGATTTATGGATATTTATTTCCCAGAGTATCATTTGCACGTTGATGGACTGAATATTGATGGTGCTAAAGCCAGATAATCAACACATATATAATGGTGCATAGAGCGGGCTTAAATGCCCAACAGTAATTTGGGGTAGGAAGGCACATAGTTGAGGATACCTGGACTTCTTCCTCAAGTGACGTGTGTGTTTTTGCAGTTGAAGAGCACATGCACGTTGTCAAGAGGTGAATAACATCTGAACATCTTGCCACCTATGGCTATAGATAAGTGAAGATCCACGGATGGTGGATCTTAGACAGGCTGAGCTCACCCAGATGGGCTGAAGAAGACTTTGTCCAATTAAAAAGATATTACCTTATTTCAGGAATTCATAATTTGTGTCCTGTGGGTCTGATCTCATCCATATCAGTGCTCCTTCCCCCATGTTACATCTGGGTCCAGCACAAATCCTTGGGAAATTTTGTCACCATGCAACTCAGTATCAAATCATGGCAGCAAGATGTGCAAGGGGGGCACCACCAGAGCAGCATATTTTTGTCCTCTGAATGTAAAGGTAAGCTAAAGCAACCCATAACACTGCCACTCTAGACACCTGAAGTTGGGTTATGTGACTTGCAGCCAGAAGACAGGAAGCCAGAGGCATGTCCTGCTCTGTCACCACCTTGGGATGTTCAAAGGGAAAGTTTTGAGGAAAGTTTTGGGCAGTAGGTTTGACGGAGGAAGAACTGAGGCATTGACTAAAGGTCCCTAAAGGAAGGTAGCCTGATGCCGAGCTTGCAGTAGAAAAGTCAAGTTATAGTTAAACTATATAACTATAGTTATAGTTAAAACATTTACCTGACTCCAGAGCCTTCTGGCTATTTTTTTGGGCATCTCTGGCAAGAAACACCTTGTTTCTTGTTCTGGAAATAGTCAATATCCTCATAACACAACTGCCTGTTTTTCAGCAGCAGATTAGCTCACATTGCAATTTGTATTACAGCACTTAGGGAAAAAAACCACATTCAGCTCCACTTTAACTGTTTTAACAGCACTCAGTAAGTCTCTCAGGAGCTCCCAGAAGCACTGTGTGTGCTGGCTGCTCTTCTAAGAGGCCCATCCATCTCTGTCCCTCTGCTCATTCCTTTACAGCTCTGCAACGTTCTCATTTTTTCCTTTAGTTTTAGGGCTATTTCTGCAGGTTTCATAACCCTATTCCTCTTACTCAGAAGAGATTGCAAGCGCGCTCTGATTCTTCCACAAATCTTCCTCAGGACTTTCTGTCTCCCTAATCCTCTGCAACCATCTGAGCCTCTGCAATACCAATGTGTACACCAGCTGCAGGGCCCTGAACGCCTGAGTTCATCTCACCTGATTTTGGGGTCCACAGTGTCCACCTTTACAGATGCCTTCCATCAGGTTTTCTGCATGGTTTTGTACAGGTTGGAACTCAAAACCATGAGCAACTACAAACTGCTTGAAGTCTTGTCCACTGAACCAGCAGGTTGTTATCGTTTGTAATTATTGCTGGGATCCTACGTCTGGAAAATATCAGATTAACATGAGTGATGATGGGTTTGGTGTTGTATTTTCTACTAAAGCAATCCTAGGACAGAGTGAATAAGCTAAAACTAAGAAACAGTCACTGTTGTATCATGCACATGTGGACCACGGCTTCAACAAGTCCTGATTTATTAGCACAAGTTCTTGTCTGCATTGCAGTTTTCAGCAGATTTCACTGTTTTCTCTGCACCCACTTTGCATTTTTGGGCCTCAATATTTCATTTTAGGTTGCTGGTGACTGTCTTGAGGGACAGGAGGTCTTGCAGAGGGATCTAGATAGATTGGAGCATCGGACTATGATTAGTGGGATGAAATCTAACAAGTCCAAATGCCGGATTCTGCCCCTAAGAAGGAGTAACACCAGGCACAAGTATAAACTGGGAGAAGAGCGGCTGGAGAGCATCCCTGCAGGAAGGGATCTGGGGGTGCTGGTCAACAGCAGGCTCAGTAGAAGTCAGCAGCGTGTCCTGGCAGCCAAGAGGGCAAACCCTGTCCTGGGGGGCATCAAGCACAGTATGACCAGACCGTCAACAGAGGTGATTATCCCACTGTATTCAGCGTTGGTGGGGCCTCATCTGGAGTACTGTGTGCAGTTCCGGGCTCCTCAAGTTAAGAAGGATGTGAAGGTCCTTGGATGCGTCCAGAGGAGGGCCACAAAGCTGGTGACAGGGCTGGAAGGCCTGTCCTGTGAGGAGCAGCTAAGAACTTTGGGGTTGTCCAGTTTGAGGAGAAGGAGGCTGAGGGGCGACCTCATTGCTCCCTACAGCTTCCTGGGGAGGGGACATGGGGAGGGAGGTGCTGATCTCTTCTCCCTGGGATCCAGTGACGGGACAGGTGGGAATGACTCAAAGTTGCAGCAGGGGAGGTTCAGATGGGACATCAGAAAGCATTTCTTTACCAAGAAGATGGTCAAACACTGGAACAGGGTCCCTAGAGAGGTGGTTGATGCCCCAAGCCTGTCAGTGTTTAAGAGGCGTTTGGACACTGCCCTTAACAACTTGCTTTAATTTTTTGTCAGCCCTGAAGTGGTCAGGCAGGTGGACTAGATGATTCTTGTAGGTCCCTTTCAACTGAATCTGGTCTGGTCTGATATGGTCTATCCTATCCTATCCTATCCTATCCTATCCTATCCTATCCTATCCTATGCTTTTGACTTTTCTAAGTACATCCACTTAGCTTTCCTGTATTTTTCCTGAAGCATTTACAACAAGACAGAACCTCTGAAACCAACTTGGTTTTCTTCAGTTTGCCATGAATTGCCACAGCGCTTCAGCTGGAACTGTAAATACCGGTTAGGTGTGTAACTCCCTGCCCAGTAACTCACAACCCTGATGGCTTCCAGTGATGTCTCACCTTCTGCTGCAGCTTCTGGAAATTTATTCCATGTTGGTTTTGAAATCGGATAATTCTTTTTGATGAAATAGGCATGTATGATACTGTTCCCTGTATCAGTTTCAAGTCCAGCCTCATCAAACGCTCTCAGGAATGTATCTACTATCAATATTTAGGTTTTTAATTGATTCTCTACCTCAGTTTCTACGACTGACATTGGAACTGCAGCATCTGTTGTCGGAGAGGGACCAGTCAGTCCCTTTGGTGCTGTGGATACACAGATTCCAGAGTCAGGGTTTTGCCACAGCCTTTCACCTGTCAATTACTACATAAAATTTCTCATCTGAAGCCCCAGAACCAGACACGCCTTCACAGTGACGTTCCAGTCCAGTAAGTACAAATACACAAGCATTTTTCACCAAATTCCGATCCTAGCGTCAGAAATGCCTTATCAGGGCAGACCAAAGGTCTAGCCGGACCATACTTTTTTTAACTCCAAACTTTTTGCACCAGCAATGTTTTGCAGCAAGCACTTCAGCACTTCACCCCCTTGCTGGGGGCAGAAATAAATCCCTGTGTGCGTTGGGAACCTGCTCCCGTGTAATTTCATTTTAAATGGTGAAATATCCCCATTATTCCCACGTAACAATTCTTGCACTGGAAACCACAACCAGCTATTCCCTGTTTAGCTTCTCCTTGTCACTCATGATGTTATAGCCTCCTGTCTCCTTCACAGTTGTTCACGCAGGAACCACGCCACACCTTTCATTATCCCCGCTGCTCCTCTCTCTGCCTTTTCCACTGCTGTTAAATCGGTTTTGAGACAAGGGAAGCAGAAACGCACGCGGTATTTCAGAGGGCTTTGCACAGCAGCACGATGAGATCTCCTGCTTTGATCTGTATTGTTTTCCCTACAGTTCCTCAGATTCAATTTGCCTTTTTTTTTTTTTTTCTGACAACTCTTGTGCATTGAGGTGGTTTTCTAGAAATTTGTGTTACCGGTTCAGCCCTGAGAGGTGACAGTCAGCTCAGAGTCTGTCTCTGTGTATGTACAATTAGGACTGTTCTTCTGAGAGCATCGCTTTACCTGCACCTCACATTTTTGCAACGATATTGTACCTTGCAATAACTCCTTGAGACACACATGAGGCACAGTACAAGAGATGCTGCAAAAACTTCTTTGCTCTCCAGCCAGTAGATGGATCTCAGAGGGATGCTTTGCTGGAGAGCCTGCTCCAGTTTGCAATATGAAAACCCTTTCCTGGTGTCACTGATGTGCATCTGTTTTGAACACAAGCCAACAGCGTGCCCAGGCTGCCAGGAAGGGCTACCATATCCTGGGGGGCACCAAGCCCGGCATGGCCAGCCGGGCCAGGGACGGGATGGTCCCACTCTGCCCTGCGCTGGGGCGGCCTCACCTCCAGTGCTGGGGGCAGGTTTGGGCGCCACAGCACAAAAAGGGTATAAAGCTGTTGGGGAGTGTCCAGAGGAGGGAACAAAGGTGGGGAAGGGTCTGGAGGGGCAGGCGTGTGAGGAGAGGCTGAAGGCCCTGGGCTTGTTCAGCCTGGAGAAGAGGAGGCTGAGGGCAGAGCTCATGGTGGCCTACAGCTTCCTCCCGAGGGGGAGCCAAGGGGCAGGCGCTGATCTCCTCCCTCTGGTGCCCAGCGACAGAACCCCAGGGAACGGCCTGGAGCTGCCCCAGGGGAGGGTTAGGGTGGAGATCAGGAGAAGGTTCTTCCCCCAGAGGGTGATGGGGCCCTGGCACAGGCTCCCCAGGGCAGTGGTCACCGTCCCGAGCTGGGCTGAGTTCAAGCAGCGTCTGGCCAATGCTCTCAGTCATCTGCTCTAGTTGGGCTGGTCCTGTGTGGGACCAGGAGTTGGACTCGATGGTCCTTAGGGGGCCCTTCCAACTCAGGAGATTCTATGGTTCTTTGATTCTATGGTTCTATGATCTTGATCTGCCACCACTGGGGTCATGGAGGGAGAGGCTGGTGCTCCTGAGCAGTTCCATGTTTTTACTTTGAGAAAGCCTGTAGCGTGAGATGACGCTCTGAAAGGTAAAGTCTTAGCAGCTGCAGAGGGAGATCCACCCTTGAACGTCACCGAATGTCTCCTGTTACTTGTGTCTTCTGCAACAAGTGTTTGCAGAAATGTGCACCAGGCCCTTTCTATCCTCCCACCGCCCCTGTTTGCTTCTTTTGCAGCTCGCTGCTGCTTGTCCTTTAGTCCTTTCTCTGGTGCCCCTTTTTCTCCTTGCTGTAACCTACACTTAGCTCCTGGTGCTTTCCATCACCTTGTGGCAAATCGCTGTTCAGTTTTTTTAGCTCGTGATTGCAGCAGGAAATGTGAGCAAAAATTTAAATTCCAAATATCCCTCCATTTATTTTTAAACATTCCCTCGAAATTTCAAATAAATAAATCTGCAGTGATGCTTACCTTATTGAAACCAGTCTTTACTAATTTATTTTATAATAAACAATATATGTCCTTTATCATTATATATCACATAAATAGTTCAATGGAGCTATTCAATTCAACTCTTTACTTCCCAATAATGACAAATACATTCCACATATACAATAGTGCTGCATACTGAAGTGCTTGTATGTGTTTTATCTTTATAAATACTGATAAAATAGGTAGGGAAATTACAAACTTGAAAATAAAAAGCATCAATATTTGTTGACTTGCAAAAAAAGAAAGATTACATCCTCTCATATTGTCATGCAAATGGAGAAGTCTTCATCATTCAGGAGGAAAGCTTGGGGGAATTGGCATCATTAAATATATTCAGTACAATGTAGTTAACAAAGCACTGTGAAGTACCAGCCGTAAAGTCTAAAATCTGTGGAAATCATTGCTGTTACTATTATACATTTTGATATACATTGACATCATTGGGAATATTTATTAGTAAACGGTAGAAGTGCAGTAGCAATAATATCATAATAGTTACTCTAAAGATTTCCAGGTTTTATTCTGGAGGTTATATTTCACATAAAGTGGTTTTTCTGCATTTCTCCAAATTTTCAAGTTTTCTACATTACACTTCAGAGGGGAAAATAAGGCAGGCAGAGGAGAAACTGCAGAAGTCAGGCTTTTTACAGGTTTTTCCACCTCTACTGGGAATACAGTACAGGGCTGGGACATCAATCCAGGCTCTTTGGCTTGTTTAGTCCTGGCTTTTCGAGGACAATCTGACTCATAAACATCTTGATGCTTTTATGCCTTGAATGCCCATTTGGCTTTGTCCACCCTGAGGTTGCCTCAGTTTTAGCCATAGATGGACTGGCTGTGCTGGGCTACACCCACAAGGCATATCTATTTAGGTACTGTCAGCCATAAGGAATATGATTTCACTCACATAATTATAACTATCAAAAAGTCAGACAATTGATCATAATTAGCTATTCGGGCAACTTTCACAGTGAGGAAGAAAAATCTTTTAGAGCAGGGGTTGGTCCACTCTTAAATACCCACAGAGGTCTCTTCTGTCAAGCTAGATCAAGAGTTTCCTAGCGAACCACGTGAAGGCATCTCATGTAGCTCCCACCAGCACAGCATAGAGATAACCTTTGAGCGCAGAAGCAAATCCAGAGCCAAAGCATACAGCTAGCTCAAGATGAGCTGGGCAATGCTGTGTAGTAACATCATCTGCAGTTTGACACTGGTTTCACGCAGCCCAGCTGTGGTCTGCTCAAGGCTGAAGCATGCACTGCAGAGAGGGCTGAGGCTGCCTTCACACAGACCGTCCAGCCACCAGAAGACAGAAACGACTTGCCAACCCAAAACAGTGGCCAGCAGATGAGGCACTCCCTAATACTGTGCAAAAAAATACTCATATCTCCATGCAGCTTCCTTAAAGTAATGAAAAGATACTTAAAGCAGTTTTACAGTGCAGTTAATTTATCATCTTTGGCCAACTGTGCAAGGTTTCATGGCACAGTCAGTGAATTCAAACTTATTTGAAGCAATTCCTTAGCAATTCTTTACCAAGTCAACTGATTCTGACCATATATCCTTTAGACCTCCATTATTTTTTATTAACACATCTTAACATTAAATATATAATTAATTACAGATAAAACCATGGGTCTTTGTAACCGGTTTATTGCAAATCAAATTAAAATGTCATACATCCTTAGACTGTTTAAAAAAATGGCTTGAAAAGCTTTTAATTATCTTTATGCTTTCTGAAAACTCATTAAATAAGTGTTCCCTCTACACTCCAAGGTGCAATGTCATTACTTTATGTCCTTCTACCACCATTAAGTGACTTCCAGGAAAACATGTTTCAGTCAACACCAGTTTTGGGGCTCAGAAGAGGAGTAACATGATGGAATTCACCAGTCTATTATACATCCAGTCATATCCAACGGTCCTTTTGGCCTTAAAGTCTACAAATATAAAATTACCCCTTCTCTTTCCCCTCCCTTCTCCAAGTCAGTAGTTAAAAGATGGCAATCCACACGAGCTAAATCTTGTACTTTAATTACTAGTCATGTTTACATAGGAACCAAGTAGTTCAAAGTTGAATGTGCAGTAATTAAAGTATTTCCAGATGTGTTCAGTGATCCTACTTTGTTTTTACAGCCTCCAGTTGTCATATGTTTTCCTTCGGCAGCAGTATTAGACACGAAAGTTAACAATTTTACTTTAAACTGTGTTTATTCAAAATAAAAAATATTCCCGGATGTCAGGCTGGTGTGGCGGGTGTCTTGATAATGAAAGCTCTGATCCAGCAAAGTACTTCAAGATGATCCTAACTTCCAAAATTTGAATCATTCCCTATTGACTGAAATCTCTAAAAAGCCAACAAACAGAGCAGAGAATTCCACAGATAATGTGAACCACATTGTGGAATTAAAAATGGAGGGGGGGGGGGAAATTTTCCACTAAAATCTGGTAAAGAAAAAGTTCTAATTTTCCTTTTAAAATCGTACTAGTTTCTCCTTTTTTTTTTCCCTAACAGGCTTTATAACATGATTATTTATCATGCTTGTGTTTTACGTCGCTAAGTGACTGTTGACTTCCAAACTTACTTTGCAGACGAAACAGAAATAACGGCATTATCAGCAGACGAGTAAAAAAAGTGCAAAGTGAAAATCTAATCTCCACCCTGGCAATGCCTGGCTGCTCCTGCCCATCCCAGCACGAAAATTACCGATTGAGCAAGCGGCAAAGATGATAGAAGAGGTTTCTCATGCAGGGAGATGCGCTGTAAGGAAGGGAATATGGCTGTAAAATTGTTAGTATGAATAAATTTGTGCACACCGCAAAAAAAAAGAAACCTACAAACTCTTAGCGGCAGCTAACAACTTGACAACCCTTTTTCCTTTCCTGATTGGCTTTGATAGGTCTTAATTAAAGTCCTACCTGGCAACTTTCCGTGAAATCAGAAGAGCTTAAGAGCGTCATCCCTCATGTTTTAAGGCTTGTGAGCCGTTCCCCTCCACACGCACCTACCTCCACCCACTCAAGAGATTAAATATAACAGTCCAGACAAGATGAAATGCCGTGCTCTTACAGTTTTATTTGATTTATTAAAAGGACAGAAGCAACCAAGTGGGAGGAAAATAGGTCAAACGTTCTAGATCCTTACAAAAAGCTAAAAGCATCACTCTCGATTTTCGACATTCCTCTCAAATTGATGCTGTGTGTTTACAAGACATTAAGGTACCTGAAGGAGCCGAAGTTGAAGCCTGGGTCACTTAAGGATGATCATAAGAGAAGGAAAAAGCAAAAGGATGACTTTTTATTGCCAAGTGAACATCCCACAGCCCAGAGGCATGGCAACGGCGCTGCACTCCTGGCCAAGAGACAGGACAGCAGACCAAGGCATTTCTAGCAGCATCCATGCCCACATCTACAAGCCAAAGTTGCAGCCATCTCAGGCTCCTCCATGAAGTTGTGTAAAACACTTTTCCACAAGGAACATGTTCTCCTGGGCATGAAAAGGGATGCAGGAAACTACTGAACAAGAAAAAGCTATTTCCCCTCTCTTCTGCCTCTCCAGTTTCTGTGGGCCTCAGCCCCAACTCTCTGATTTGTCACCATGTCCCTTAATTCCATTTTTCTCCATAAAAATGTCCAGCTGTCTCATAAACCTCTCTTTGCTCTTTGCTTCAGTGGCCTTATTCAGTGGTTTTATTAGTATACTTATTACCACACGCCGGTCCTCTAAGGAGTAGGTCCTTTTTCTTCCAGGTGTAGACCTTGCTGCTCTCAGGTTTGGGATATCCTGCAGGTAATATTGTCCTCTAATTGACAACGGGTGGAAAATAGCTGGGGACCACGAACAGCTACTGAATGTGTATTTTGTGATTAGTGTTAGCAGAGTGCCCCTGTTTGCCTATGCTAAAGTCAGCTTTTGTGCCTGGGAGAAAGGAGCAATGACATCTGGTGGTTAGATGCTGAAGTCAAGCCTCCTTGATTTTCCTAGGTGTTTCCTGGGAAATGACTTATCTAGTAATACGACAGCTTCTCCATAACTTGGAGTCTTTAAATCATGAATTTCTGTATGTTGGTGACTTCAAGAAGGTCACCAAAAGTACACACAAAAATGAAATGCTGCAAAAATGATCATAAAATGATTACAAACCACCTTGCGGCACCTTTGGACTGCATTCAAGCTGGTCCTCCTAGATCTGGGTCCCTGGGCCAGGTGCTCAGGCACAGCCCTCTCATCTCAGCCCTTCCTCCAGGCACTCTGCATTCAGCCCCCACACCTTCCCCCTGACTCCCACCCTACTGGGTCTACCTGCTCCTAGATTCACTCTTTAGAGTGATCAGCAAGCGAAAGATAAAAACCCAAACATTTGGCATGACAATTTTTTTGATCATGTCATGTCACTTTTAGAAAGCACTAGAAATCTACAATCTTCACAAAATATCTGAAGGCTTTGTAGGATGCTGTCCCCTCGGGCCAGACCATGTCAGCATTTCAGAGGTCAAACAGTGTTTGTGTCTTCAGATTAGCTTTCTCACATGTGACAAAGGATAAACTTCTTTTCAGATCCCTACATGCTCTCACACCTCGTCACAGGTTCCTTTTCTCCATGTGTCCCATCAGGATGCACATGCCTTTCTCCCATGTAGAGTAGGGGAGCAAAAACTCCTCAAATTTATGACGGTGATCTCACATCCAACAGAATAAGAAAAATAACTTTAGGCTGCAGTAGGTCTTGCTAGGCAGAGCTTTTGCAAGAGTAAAATCCTGTGTTGGGGGACAACACAGTACTGTCTGTCACATCGTCAAGCAACAAAACGGAACCTCCTTTGAAACATGGCAGGTTGAACTGGTTTCTCAAACAAAGTTTTCACCATATGCAAGCCATGTATTCTTATTGTCTGCTAAACTGGACTCTCAGCCAGGTGGGCGTACCTTTCCTATAAATTTGGTTTTGGCCCATCCATACGCATTCCTACAAAGAGATCTCAGTCAGTATTACCTCATTCATGAGGTCATTGCATAAAGATTATCTTCACTTCCTTGGGAGCAATACAAAATAAAACCTTTGTCCTTTTTAATTTGGTATATTAACATAAAGCAAATAATGAATCAGATGGGCTAAACCCATAGACCCATCCAGTTGCAAAGAGTAATAGTCCCTGATGTCATTCATAGCCCAAAGAAGAGTGTTTTCTGCCGTGTGGTTCAGCTGATGCCAGGGCCATACATGGTTATGGCATGTATGGTTATGGAGTGCTGCCATAGACGG